>SJYC01146850.1:0-13645 GCA_006408675.1 Madoqua kirkii | reverse complement strand
AGCTAAAATGAGAGGTAAATAGCTAATTTATTTTACTTGAATTTTAATTAATTTATTTAATTTGTATTCAAATTACAAAATAAGAGACAATGGTTACTAAGTATCCTTTCTGTTGCATATTTCTTTATCTGTTC
The DNA here is from genome assembly GCA_006408675.1 of Madoqua kirkii. NCBI lineage: Eukaryota > Metazoa > Chordata > Mammalia > Artiodactyla > Bovidae > Madoqua > Madoqua kirkii. The sequence goes on along the minus strand of SJYC01146850.1, from coordinate 13,511 downwards.
AAAAATTTGAGCGTCATGCATGTCTGCTCAGTTGCTCAGTTGTGTCCTGCTCTTCTGTGACCTCATGGACTGTAACCTGTCAGGCTCCTCTGTCCATGGCATTTTCCAAGAGCACTGGAGTGGGTTGCTATTACCTGCTCCAGGGTATCTTCCTGACCCAGGGCTCGAACCCACAGCTCCTGTGGCTCCTGCATTGGCGGGCAGATCAGCCGTGTGTAAAACATATTTTTCCTTTACTTATGAAATTAATGTATTTATTTTTAAAAAGAAGCAACCATCTTTCCATTATAAATGTTGTCACCTTCGTGAGCAAACTCAAATATTTCTGCAATGTTTCTGTTGTTTTTTTCTGTTAGGTTTTTTTCCAGTTCTCTGGATTCTGCTGACTGCATATCAAAGAAAGCAAGCGGCCAGCCTATAGCTGAAACTGCTGTCACAGATAAAGAAACTGATGCAGGTGAACCAGATTGTCTAGAGGACAAGAAGTTGGATGATACCAGCATATCGCATAATTCCGGTGAGCAGACTCCAGATGATGTGACTGTGATAGCTGAAGAGTCTCAGTCTTTTAAGACCAGTGCATTCACAAGGACCATCTCACCACCCACCTTGGGGACACTAAGAAGTTGTTTCAGTTGGTCTGGAAGTCTTGGAGATATTTCAAGAACTCCGAGCCCCTCTCCAAGCACAGCATTGCAGCAGTTCTGTAGAAAGAGTGATTCTTCCACCTCTCTGCCTGAGAATACTGAGATGTCTGATGTAGCTCCGTTAAAGAGTGATGAGTCAAGTGATGAATCACATCCCTTACATGACGTGGGTTGCTCTTCACAGTCTCAGGAAAGCATGGACTTGTCACCACACAATTTAAATGCATCAAAACTTTCTCAGCCTTCTAGTAAGGATTCAGATTCAGAGGTAAGTCACATTCTGAAGCCTTTGTTTTCAAATTCATATGTAAGAGAAAGTAGGATGTTAATCAGATAATTGAAGAAATTTTTCTCATGTTACAGAAATAATTGGTTGCTTTAATTTTTCACTCTAGACCTTACTGTGTAGAAAGTGCATGTTTTACTCATCCCAAGGGCTTCTCTGTATCTTTCATGTTTTAGACTCTTATACTTTTAATCTAGCTATATATCTTAAAATCATCACTATGTGTTCCAACTGATAAGTGTCTCAAGTTGTGGAACACGTAAGACCTAAGAATGATAAGCGTGTTGAAGTTATTATAAATTTAATATTTAAATCCTTAATATAGGCTCAGACGTGTTTGAAACCTTATAACTAAATGACCCTATTAACATGATGGTGTTTGTCTTAAGTTTTAATACTTAAGAAATATATATATTTTTTTACTCTTTTTATTCTTGTTGTAAGTCCTCTTTATGATAAGATAAGATAGTAATATAAAGGATTTTATGTTATTCTGTTTAAATTAATAAAAGCATCATAGCCATTTTTTCCTATTCATAAAACAGCTTTATTCTTACTTAAATCAAAGCTCCAGATAACTACTACTAGTAAGACTCAGTCATGTCATATTTTAAAATGATATGATGGCATAAGAGCATTCTTTAAATCTGAGTTATCTCAAATTTCCTAAGTTAACATACTTCATTTTATGTTCACAACTATAGTTACCAAGTTGTAAGAACAATTATAGCCTTGGTAATATTTGACAGAATTTTGAGGACTGATAATCCTGAATATTAAACATCTAATAAATCAGTATGTCTCTGTGTACCTGTGGCCCGTTGCTCAGTTGTGTCCAACTCTTTTGCGACCCCATGGACTGTAGCCCACCAGGCTCCTGTGTCCATGGAATTTTGCAGGCGAGAATACTGGAGCGGGTTGCCATTTCCTTCTCCAGGGGATCTTCCTGACTCAGAGGTAAAACCCACATCTCTTGTGTCTCCTGCATTGGCAGGTGGATTCTTTAATACTGCGCCACCTGGGAAGCCCACTAAATCAGTATATCTTGTGTTTATCAAAAGGAAAATATTTTATTCAAGTTCCTAAAGGAAACTTGGGTTGTATTGGACTCAAAGAAAAAAGCCTAGTTACAAGGTGGAAACAAATTGTTTTCATTTAAAGAAAGCTGAAATCAGTTAATGTATTCAAATCAATTTCAGGTTTTTAAGTAAGGAGGGCTTCCCTGGTGGTTCAGCTGTAAAGACTCTGCCTGTAATACAGGAGATGCAGGTTCAATCCCTGGATCAGGAAGATCCCCTGGAAAAGGAACCGGCAACCCAGTTCAGTACTCTCACCTAGTAAATTCCATGGACAGAGGAGCCTGGTGGAGTACAGTCCATGGGGTCGCAAAGGAATCGGATATGACTTGGCAACTAAACAACAACAAAATGCCAAACCAAACCCTTGAGGCTTCTGCTACTCTTTTCCTGTTCACTCATTTTTACTGTATGATTCTAAAGAAAATTCATTGGAGATTTCCATTGGTGGTTCGCTGTGAAAAGCAACAACTGTATACTCTATGTTTATTAAGTTCATTAACCCTATTTGAGGTTAATTAATCTTAGGATCTTACTCTTGATCTTTCTTTTAAGAAACAATATAGCCCAGAGTCATCACTACTATGAGCAAGGAATGTTAGTGTTCTGTAAGTTATAATCCAAATTAAAGGAATATTTTTTACTTTTGGATTACTTTTTAAGTATATAATGCTATGTAGAATCCCAAGATAAATATATATATTTTTAAATCCTCTTGAAAAAATGCAGAAATGTTAAGTCTCCTGAATTTATTTATTTACTTTCTAAAGTCCTTGAAAGAGTACAGCATCACATGGATTCTGTATCCAATGGCTTACACAAGAAGTTTGCTTAGAAATTTGGCATGAAGCATGCCACTGTTTCCATGAACATGAGTTGCTTTTCCCCAGATTACTCTGGTTTTGTTGAGCATTGTTCTTTGCTTTGTACACACAGAAGCATATCTCTTGCCTGGATAGAAGTCAGTTTCATCTCAGGCATATGTCCGCTCAGTCATGTCCAACTCTTTGTGACCCCATGGACATAGCCCACCAGTCTCCTCTGTCCATGGAATTCTCCAGGCAAGAATACTAGAGTGAATTGCCATTCCCTTCTCCAGGGGGTCATCCCGACTCAGGATTCAAACCCGGGTCTCCTGCATTGCAGGCCGATTCTTTACCATCTCAGCCACCGGTCGTAAATACCTTCAATTTTAAGAAGAGCTGTGTGCTCCCTCTGGTTCTGGAGACCCCACTTAGAGCTTTTTTAATTTATACAATTTACTTCTCCAGCTGAAACTTCTTACTAGTTTTCTGTAGTGAAACTGGCAAAGATCATTCTTTCCACATTAATTTCATTTTGTTGTATTTCATGGTTTTAATACTTTTTTTCTTCTAAGAAGTTACATTTTATTTACACTGATTTTTCTCAATTTACTTGTTTTATGTTTTGTTGAATATTGGTCAGTTGTCATAAAATCTTGATAGTAAAAATCTAATTTTGCTTTATTTTTTGATCTTGGGGATCTAGGAATCTGATTGCAATTTTAAGTCACTTGATAAACAAGGTAATCAGAAATCCAGGCTACACTTGTTTAATTTTTCGAAGAAAGACACGCCTCTAAGAAACAAGGTAAAACACTTCTATAAATTACTTTTTAAATTTCAGAAGCAGGGCATGCTTATTACAGGAAATATGAATATAAGCAAAATTAAAACTCAAAGTGCCTGTATTCTTATTTACACAAAAATGTCTACCTTCAAATCTTTTAGGACCATATTTGTACTTGATTTGTATCGGGTTGGCCAAAAAGGTCCTTCAACACCAAGAACTTTATTGAACAACATATTCATTGTTTTGTTCCACTACCTTCTGCCATTTTCCAGGCAACTTCGTAACTATCTTCCCAAAACTTTTTATCATTTTGAGTAAAGAATTGTTCCAGGTACAAAGACCAAAATAAATGAAAATCCGAAGTTAAAATATCTGAATATGGCAGTTAAATCAGAAAATCAGTCTAGCTGTAAGTTTTTGCCTGGTCATCAAAGAAACCTTGTGATGTGTCCTGATGGAAGATGATACATTTTCTGTTGACTCTTTTCATCTAGTGCTGCTTTCAGCTGGTCTAGCTGGGAGCAGTACTTGTTGGAATTAACTGTTTGGTTTTCCAGAAGGAACTCACAAAAGAGGATTCCTTTCCAGTTCCACCATATATACATCACTGTCTTTGGATAAAGGCTGTCCTTCCGTATGGTTGGTAGTTCTGTTCCGTGATCTCTTCTGTTCCACATTGTTGAACAGTATCCACTTTTGATTGCCTGTCACAATTTGTTTTTATAGTGGAATGTTTTAATTATGTTTAAGTAAAGAATCACATGCAGAAATACTGTCAAGAAGGGTTGTTTGTTTTTTTTTTCACTTATGTGGAACCTAAACTTTAAAGCAGTTAACATAAGCAAGCTGGTGCATATGATTTTCAACATATGATTTGGATATTTTGAGTATGTGAGTGAGCTATCTCCTGTGTGGTATAACTTTGATTTCAGTTTGTGTCTCCCTTTGATCACTGTCAACTTGAATTGGTCTACCTGACCGTGGATCTTCGTCTAGTGAGAAATTTGTACCTTTCCTGGAATGAAAAGTGAAAAATGAAAGTGAAAGTTGCTCAGTCATGTCCAACTCTTTGCAACCCCATGAACTATACAGTCCATGGAATTCTCCAGACCAGAATACTGGAGTGAGTAGCCTTTCCCTTCTCCAGGGCATCTTCCCAGTCCAGAGACTGAAGCCAGGTCTCCTGCATTGCAGGTGGATTCTTTACCACCTGAGCCACAAGGGAAGGCCAGGAATACTGGAGTGGGTAGCCTATCCCTTCTCCAGTGGGTCTTCCTGACCCAGGAATCAAACCAGGGTCTCCTGCATTGCAGGTGGATTCTTTACCAACTGAGCTATCAAGGAATAATAAAGTATAATGTTGCCAAAAATATTTCTTAATTCCACCTTCAATATTAAAATGATTGCACAGAAATTCACTAGTTTTGTTTTTTTCTTAAAGCACACTAATATGAAAGCTGTCACAATACAATCTAACAAAATTATTTCAAATGAAGTTATAGACAGGGAAGTGCTATTAGAGCCATCTTATGGAAAAAAACCTCATGAACATTTTGACTAACCTAATAGGTGTTTAAGTTGTGAAACTTGCTTTTTGTTTTTCTTTATAGTATATAAAGATCTATTTCATGTACTTAAGTAACATTACTTATAATGACTAAAATAGGCCATGGTGTGGGTTTAACTAATCTTCTTATGTCTGTCCTTTACTCTAAAAATTTTTGTTATACCAAACAGTACTGCAAAGATGTGTATAAGAGACAGGGGCTATACAGTCCATGGAATTCTCCAGGCCAGAATACTGGAGTAGGTTGCCTTCCCCTTCTCCAGGGGATGTTCCCAAAGCAGGGATCAAACCCAGGTCTCCCACATTGCAGGCACATTCTTCACCAGCTGAGCCACAAGGGAAGCCCAAGAATACTGGAGTAGGTAGCCTATCCCTTCTCCCGCAGATCTTCCAGACCCATGACCGAATCTCAAAAGAAAGCAAGTGGGACATGGAGAACGAAGGAAAACAAAGCTTAGGTAGAATTTCTTTTGAGTTGCAGCTGATGCTTAAGTTATAATGCAGCCCAGCTTTGCCTGATATTAGAGATTTATCTTCAGAAGTTATACACAGAAACATTCCAAATGGTGTCAAATCCAGACAATGAATCCCTTACAGATAATATGACAATCAACTGAATATTAACGTGCCCAAAAGAATTCAAGGGGGAACAAAAGAAAAGTGGAGGCCAAGGGATATCAGACAGGTCATAAGAGGAAAATAATCAGTCAAAAAAAACAAATAAATAAAGGCAATTAGCTAGATGCCAAGTAGTGAAAGAATCCTACAGTCACCTTGGTGATCATTAAAATTTAAGGAAGCAAAACTCCTGCACTGGAAGGAGGTGATGTAGTGTGTCTACAACATAGCTGGACACGTTCAGTACACAGAGTGGAAGCAGGGAGATAATAGAGAAAGACCATGTTTCATGACACGTGTCTCAAGAGTGGAAGATATGTGCTAGGTTAGACAATAACTGATTCTAGCTCATTTATACTCCTGTTGCCTGAGTTGGCCTCAGACATCTCATATACCCACCAACTCATTCCTTCTAATATCTTCCCACTAACCATGAATATCCCTTCACTTCATGGCACACTGCCTACATACCCTATGACACATGCTTCTTGTCATTTCAAATACAATCATTCGACTGAAGTTATGGCAAATATCTAACACTCTGTGGGGAAGACTAAAGGATGAACATGAGCTCAGAAATAACTTCTGGCGGGGCAGGGGCGTGGGAGGTGGTTAGAAACTTGTATGGTTTTGTGGGAAGTGGAAGACAGTTAATCCCTGCAGGAGTTCAAGGTGGCTCTACCTTTTTACCCGATCTACCACTTTTTAACACAATTTTGCCTCCCATTAAGATCTAGAGAGTTCTAAACATATTAAATAAGAGATTTCTCAATAATTCCGTATATATTTAACTTATCGGGAGTTGATTCTTCTAACCCAGCGAAAAGTTCCAAGACATTTTAGGTGCCTGAAATCCAACCGGAGTCTTTGGCAGGTAGAGTTCCTGGGAAGAAGAGAAGCTCAGAAGCATAACTACAGGAAAACTGGACCGTGGAAAGAAAGAGCATGAGGGAGAGATAGGGGAAAGACTTCCAGACCAGCATTTGTAAACAGCTTTCAGAACCTTTCCCACAAGAGACAGGATTCAAAGAGACTATGGTGAGCTCTTGAATTGTCTACCCTCCTCCCCAGTGGATGAATCCCAGAAAAGTAGTCTTATAGTTAATAATATCTAGAGGATTCCAGGAACAGAGACCAGTATTGTGACCACTGAAATTGTATCATTATTCTAAAGTTCTTCCTCAGGATTGAAAATAGGAGTTATTCTTTCAGAAGTCTTTCCCATAGCAGAGTGCCATAGAGTCTCCTGCAAAATTCACTCATCCTTCATTCAGGTATCATTTCTTCCAGGAAGTGTTTCTCAACGCCCTAAGATGGGAATCATAACTTTCTCTCTATTCTCATAACATCTTCTGTAAAGTTCCAGCTAAGCACGTAATACACAAAAAAGCCCATGATACTTTATCTGCCTTCCCAGTCAGATTGTGACTGCCTCAAGGAAGAGGTTTCAGATGCATGTAATCAGTAAGTACTCAAAAAAATATTTTTTTGAATCAATGAAAGATCATCTTTCCTCTCTGAAGATACTTTGAATTACATCTGTCTCTATTGCCCAAGGGATCTGAAATGTTTCAACTAAGCTAGAAGAGAGTAAAACACGGAAGAATAGGAGAATGTCAGCATCTAACAGAGTTGAGTTTAATGCCTACATGCTACTTTGCCAAACATGTTACTCTGAGCAGGTTACTTATCTATGTTTCACTATCCTTACCTGCAAAATGATGGTAATAATGGTAGTCATCTCACAGGTTGTTGTGAGGGTTAAACAATGAGACATGTGCAAAGTACCTGGCCGAGTGGCCAACGCATCCTAAATGATCAATAAATCTTAACTGTTATTGCCAAGCAGAAAGAGGGCAGACATGCACTTAAGAGACTTGGATTCTACCTCTGGGATTCACTTGCTGGCCGTGTCACCTAGAGTTAATAAAGCACAATCTCTGGGAGCCTCAGTTTCCACATCTGAAAAATAAAGATGAGGAAAACTACCTGCTTAACCTTGCCAACTGTGTGAATCACATAAAATCAGATATGTGAAGCTACTATAAAAACACTATAAATAGGTAAAGTTTACATAACATGGAGCTCTGAAGTTTTTATTCTGTATAATATATGTCTGTCTATGAGCAAGCAGTTCTCATCTCTGCTTTCTTCACTAAGGTAATGATTAGTGCATATGTGCACATTATTTTAAAAATGAAAATCTCTTTTCAAAAAAGCAAAACATTTGATAAATGCTCTACATGGCAAGTTATTTAAGTAGAAGAGAAAAAGGATTATTTTAGAACATACTTAAAAACATGCATCCCCTCTACCCTTTATATTTTCACAGTCTTTATTAAAGCATTTACCATATTCCTGCCTATAGTGTTAAAAAAACAAAACAAAAACCTCTCTCATTGAATTATAAGGCCCAGAGGAAAAACATTATCTTGTTTATGCCCCAAATTTGTAGTACAGTGCCTCATACTTAGAAGGCCATAATGTTTCTGGAATTCAGGACAAATACACTACGATTAATTACAAACAGCCTTTTCTCTGAACGTAAAATACTCACTGTCTCTACAGCTCACTTGATAATTACTATGAAAACATTATGTGGCATTTCTTGGAATACTTTTAGAATATTGTGCAGATTCATGTTGCTATTAAAACAATTATAAATGTATTGTGGTCTTTGCATATACAGTAAACCCCGTGCAGGCAAGATCCAGGCCTTATATTTTCTTTCAAATTTTATATTATTTAGCATCATCTCTCACATACAGAGGAGTTCAATAAAAAGTTGCTAGCTGATCAGTCACAGTATATATGGCAACTTGACATAATCATTATGTTCAAGGGGGAAAAAAACGGGAAAAAATTTCTTCTTGGTATTATTGACCTTCTGTTTAGTTTTCTATCTAGAAAAAAAGGTAAACTAACTGTTAAACATTTTGCAAGAGGACTAATAAGATCATCTGTAATCACTGTTGTGCTTCAGGGCAAAATGATACTCCATAAATAGAAAATTGTATTAAAATACGCATTTCTAGGAAGCCAGGGAGGCTTGTGCCTTCCTAAACTATGAGGGAGACAAGGCAGAGCTTTATATGAGCTGGAATAAGCATGCCAGGAGGGCTCCAAAAGTGATAAATATTTGCAAAAAGCTATTGTGGTTTTTAGACTTAATTCATTTTCTACCAGTGGCAAGACCTGAGGTGACAACATTTGTGTGGGTTTGTCTTAAAACAATTCTCTGGCTGGAATTAAACAAGTATCCTGGCTAGATGCCAATTCAACAACTTTCCCCTATTCATCCATTTCTGTAAATTGAGCAGACCAGACTATGTATATTCTATGTCACTGAGGATGCTGGTATTAGGGAGAATAAATAAATTAAGTAAAATTATTTGCCCTTATTTTTAAAACAACTAGTACTACACATGCATGTCTTTAAACTGCAATGCTAGGTAAAGAATCTCAGAGGCTAAATATAAACTGAGTTGATTTCTGGAACCCTTTGCTATCACAGTAATAAGTACTGAGCTTATTAGATGCCAAACAGTGTTCTGCATGCCTTGCATATGTTAATTCACTTATTCCTCATATTGTCATTTCATGGATGAGAAACTGAGGCACAGAGAGGTTGAGTCACTTGTTCTAAATCCCACAGAAGAGCAGAGCCAGGATTTGAGCCAAAAGAGCCTAGCTCTGAGGTTTTTGCTCTCTGAATATGCTGTATCCTATGTCCATATAGCAGCCAGCATAGATATATGCAATAACTGTTTGTTAAATTTAACTTTATACCTAATTTACATGCTTGTACAAACTGAAAAATATTTTTTCACCAAAACCTTTACATAAACCAAACAATTTTAAGTCTTAGCCTTCATGCTTCAGTGCAGGGGGAAAAGCATTCTGTTAAAACACTCTAAAACATGTGAAAAAAGGGGCATACAAATTTTTTTTTTCCCCACTAAAAGGCCAGAGTGAAAACATTTTAGGCTTGTGGCTCAAACATCTCTGTAAGAACTATTCATCTCTTCTCTGTAGCACAAAAGCAGCCACAGATATTATGTAAATGACAAATTTCAAAGTGTATTGCAAAACAAGTAGAAGGCCAGATTCTGCTTAAGGGTCTTAGTTTGCTCACTCCAACTCTAAATAAAAGCAATATACACATAAAAAAAAAGCTTTACTATGGCAAAATTAGAACAACTGAAGTACTAAAAGCACACTGCTTAAAATAATTTCTCTGGTTCAGACAGTGATTTTCAGCAAGGGGTGATTTTTTTCCCCAAGATCAACATCTAGAGACAATTGGGGTTGTCGCAAGTAGGGGATTGTTACTGTCATCTAATAGGCAGAGGTCAGGGATGCTACTAAATATCCTATATTACACAGGACAGTCCCTACAACAAAGAATTATCATATCTAAAATGCTAATAGTGCTGAGGTTGAAGAACTTGGATTTCAAGAACAATAATTTATATAAATAGTCTTTTCTATCTGTCTTAAAAAACAGCTTTTCTATTTGGTCCTTTAATAACCCTGTAAAGAAAATAAAGTAGACACATTTATCTGATTTTCTACAGAAGATAACTAATATTCAGAGAAGCTAAATGATACAAATCAGTTCACAAAGCCAATTATATATCAGAGCAAAAATTCACACTCACAATCCTAAAACCTGGGTTCATCCCCCCTTACTTTATAGGATTTTAAGACATTCTTATAACACGTAAAATTGAAAAAATGCTTTTATAATTGTATTGTCAAAATATAAAGCTATTAATAAAAACACTGAATTCCATATTTTAGGTCTTGTTGAATTGGCTGCTCTCAAAAAGTCTACAAACAATAAATGCTGCAGAGGTTGTGGAGAAAAGGGAGCCCTCTTACATTGTTGATGGGAATACAAACTAGTACAGCCACTATGGAGAACAGTGTGAAGATTTCTTAAAAAACTGAAAATAGAACTGCCATAAGACCCAGCAATCCCATTGCTGGGCATATACACCGAAGTAACCAGGACTGAAAGAGACATGTGTACCCCGGTGTTCATCACAGCACTGTTAACAATAACTAGGACATGGAAGCAACCTAGATGTCCATCAAATAGCTAAGAAAGTTGTGGTTCATGCACACAATGGACTGTTACTCAGCTATAAAAAAGAATGCATTTGAGTCAGTTCCAATGAGGTAGATGAAACTTGAGCCTATTATAGAGAAAGTCGGAAAGAAAAACACTAATACAGTATATTAATGCACATATATGGAATTTAGAAAGATGGTAATAATGACCTTATATGCAAGACAGCAGAAGAGACACAGATGTAAAGAACAGACGTTTGGACTCTCAGGGGACAGTGAGAGTGGGATGATTTGAGAGAACAGCATTGAAACATGCACATTATCATATGTGAAATAGATCACCAGTCCAAGTTTGATACATGAAACAGGGCACTCAAAGCCGGTGCACTGGGACAACCCAGAGGGATGGGATGGGGAGGGAGGTGCAAGTGGGGGTTCGGGACAGGGTAACACATTTACCCCTGTGGCTGATTCATGTCAATGTACAACAAGAAGAAAACTACAATACTGTAAAGTAATTAGCCTCCAATTAAAATAAATTATTTTTTTTTAATACCTCAGGAAATTAAAAAAAAAATAAGATTCAATTCTGGGAGGTACAGTACAAAGGAAATTTAGAAATGTCAAATCAATTTTCAAAAATATCCTAGGAGAGAATTATCACAATTAACACATAACTCAGACAGCAGATTCTCTCCTCCTATTCTCTGCTGACTCATTTACAGAGTTGCCTATCGGTCCCAATATTCCTTTCCAAGCACGATTCTTAAATTCCTTTCTTAGAACTGAGTACTAGAACTACAATGAATACTATATTAAGTCACATTTTTATTGGAAATGGAAATGTAGTTTCAGTCTGTATATTCAGGGAATATGGAAGAAAGAAAGTCCAGAGTATTCCCTCCACTGAAACTTAAATGGGACAACTGTCCTAAAATGTAGCTTCCATCAAAGGGAATCATTTTGAACACATATGACAACTCCATTCTCACAGTACCAGAACCACTGGTGTTCGTGGACTTTGGCAGAATTAAGCACCCATAGGAGCTCCCAGATCATACTTCTGGCTCTATCAGCTGCTGCTAAGTCTCTTCAGTCGTGTCCGACTCTGTGCGACCCCATAGACAGCAGCCCACCAGGCTCTACTGTCCCTGGGATTCTCCATGCAAGAACACTGGAGTGGGTTGTCATTTTCTCCTCCAATGCATGAAAGTGAAAAGTGAAAGTGAAGTCGCTCAGTCATGTCTGACTAGTAGTGACCCATGGACTGCAGTCTACCAAGCTCCTCCGTCCATGAGATTTTCTAGGCAAAAGTACGGGAGTGGCTTGCCATTGCCTTCTCTGCTATCAACTCTGGCTCTCATCAAAATGACTTCACCAGAACTAGAAGCAGAAAAACTGACCAGTTTAGAAAACATGAAATACTGCTAGATTTCAAATGAAATTATTTCTTCAATCCAATTCTATCTTTTCTCTTCAACCCACTCAATAGTACAAGAAAATGGACTCCTACCATCTTTAAACTAGAGACATATAAACTAGAAAGTAGTATTTCAATTCAGAGCCTGCTTTAAGTATATTCTTGATGTGTTATCAGCCCAGAAGAATTTGGTCTCCAGCACAGAGGAAGACAATCTATCCTGAATTATCAAAGATGTGGAAAAGTCCCATGATGATAGTTATATCAGGTCTAGGTCTCTTGCACTCAATATTAAATAATTTGAATTTGTAGTTTCTGGCAATTTTTTTTAACAAAGTAAAAGTTTGATGTGTGTGTGCTTGTTTATGACAGTATTTGATTTTCTAAGCTCTTTTTGTTCAGACATAGTAAACTTGAAATTTTTATACCAATGCTTTGCCATATATAGATAAAAGTTCTAAGACTTCTGTGTTAATACTGAGCAAGAGAAAATATAGTGCTTCCTTCAAAAATATATTAGAACAATTTGAGAATAAATTAAAAATTTTAAATAATAATGAATTACAAAATGAAACTTTTGGAGTATAAAACATAAGATGAAACATGTGATTTTAAAAATTTCAGTGAATTCTTAATTAGGTAACAAAAGCACAAAGTGACCCATTTCTGAATGGGTTAGTCCATCTTTCACTGTCAACAGAGAGCTAGGCTGCCATCTTTTCAGATTCCTTCCATCAAATTCTCTGAGGAAAAAACACCTTCATTTGTTGAGAACTGGAGACTCACAATGACTGAGAAATAAAACCAAAAGAAAACACCTGCCTAGGTTATACATTCATAGATTTGCCTTCCCTTTATTCTGCTTTCTCACTCAACTTCATTATCACCTCAAACAATACACCAGTGGGTGATGGTGGTTGTTTACAGTCGCTAAGTCATGTCTGAATTGTGCGACCCCATGAACTGTAGCCCACCAGACTTCTCTGTCCATTTGATTTCCGGGCAAGCATAGTAGGTTGCCATTTGCTTCTCCAGGAGTTTATTTCCCAATACCATGGTACCAGTAATGTCCTGCTATCAGGGATGATAAATATTAGGAAATTATGGGTAAGCAGCAGCACAGTGGTTTAAGAGACATATTATGGTCTAAAACAAAACTTAAGAATAGCATCTCTAAATATAACCTGAGAGTTTATTTGGAATAGAGTCCAGCTACTTCTACCAACAA
>SJYC01146848.1:0-20850 GCA_006408675.1 Madoqua kirkii | reverse complement strand
CCAATTTCTAACTAAACTGAGGATCTGATGGATACCCCATTAGACAATCCTGACATGGAAATATTTACATATGGCAGTTCTTTTGTTTGGGATGGGAAGCGTAAAGAAGGTTATGCGATGGCTGAAAAGGTTTTAGAAGTGAAATCTCTCCCTCAGGGAAGGAGTGTTCAGGTAGTGAAGCTTGTGGCTCTGACCTGAGGTCTAGAGTTAAGCAAAGGGCAAGGAGTAAATATCTACACTGATTCTAAGTATGCTTATTTGACTTAGCATGATCTTGCTGCAATATGGAAAGAAAGACAGTTTCAAATGGGTGCATATCCTACTAAGCATATCAGAGATCAAGAGACTTAACTGCTATATATTGTCCTAAAGAAGTAGCTGTTTGCCTTGCAAAGGGCACAGCAGGGACTAGAGTAAAGTAGCTGAAGGTAATCATCTGGCTGATTGTCAAGCCAGAAAAGCGGCACTTTACAAAACCCCTTCACTGCAGATGCTTTTGATCTGGACAGGTCTTGCCGAACAAGAAAGACCACAGAATACTGAGGAAGAATTAGAAAGATGAGAAAAGAGGAGCAAAGATTACTGATAAAAGATGGTTACAGTCTGGGGATGGAAGGTTAATTCCTGAAAATGCTCAATGGAAAAGTTTTCCTAAAGCCTTGGAATTAACTAATTATGTAACTCAGCTCTCAGCTTTTCAACAGGCATTGACTAAACTCCGAGAGGCAACTCCTGAAGCCTCTGAGTCAAGCAAGTGTCTATCTGAGCCAGAAACGGAGGTCCTGATAAAAACTAGCATCTGGGGGCCAATCCCTCAAGCCCCTCTAGGAAGGCCCTTACCAGGTTGTTGTTTCTTCTCCCACAGCTCTCAAGATGCCAGGAATTGATTTGTGGGTGCCCACACTCAAGTTAAGAGGTGGCACCCTGACCAGAACTAAGTGATGTCATTTATGTGTTTACTTTTATGCTCTGACTTGGTACTTTTCAGATGGGCCTGATAATCTATGTGAGCCTGCTTCTGCTAACTCCAAAAATCCTGAGTCTGCCCCTTGATCCTCAAGACAATGCCTTCCTGTCCTGGGCTCACTCCTACGCTGTATTCCACAAACAGTCTAACTGCTGGGTCTGCAGAGCCCTCCCCTGTATCAGTGGAAGACTTCCTCTGCTTCGGGGAAAGGACGTCTGTGACTACCAATCATATGTAGTGCCTCTTGTTCATCTGATGACATCTAACAATCCTAAAATGGCCTAGTGCAACAATTTGTACCTTAACTATGGACATAATATGACTTTCAACTTTGCTTATTGTTCTGTTTTTGCTGTTTGCTCCCTGCATCTGTAACTGTAGCTGGATTTGTTTCTAGTCGCATGAGGGCTTTTAAGTTACAAGTGATTGCTCAAATTCCTGCAACTGCCTCAGCTTCCTCCAACAACTACTTGGGGCCCCTGAATCAGAAACCCTCAATATGAGGGTTAGGAGAATATGTTGCCTCACCAATTTAGGAGCAACGCCCCTTATCAGCACGGAAGCAGTTAATGGAATGAGAACAACGCCCCTTTCCCTAGGCAACATAATTCTCCTAAAAGAAAAAGGGGGGAATGAGACGGTATCAGGCAGGAAGGCCAGGGGTCTCTAAACGGAGGATATAGGCTGCAAGTGTCAGGCATTTTTTAATCTCTTAAGTGGCAGGAGGAAACAAACAAGTGTTAGATTTTTTTTTCCCCCCTTCTCTACACATTTAAAAAGAGGTTTCTCTTAAAATTCTCCTAAAAACCTGCCATAACGACACCTGGTTCCACCTGAACTTAACTTTTCTCAAACCTTGAGCTAACCAATGCATTTTTCTTATGGAAATGTTTGTCTTAAGCTATGTTAATGAACTATGTATTTACCCTCGACTCTTTTCTAAAAGACTCTGAACGGACTTGACAATCTGGTGTTTTACTCTGGTGTTTTACTCATGCAAATATTCTCTTTAGCTATGTTAATGAAACTATTTACTTGGAAATCTGCCTTTCTTCAAGATTGATGTCAATCATTTTATGGCCCGGGACAACTCACCTGGTGACAAGGTTATCTTAAAATGTACGTTGTGGGCAACGGGACTGGCGCTAGTCTCTTCACTTTTGAGTCATTTCCATTCTCTAATTAAGCAGACTGCTAGTAGCTATATGACATCTGGCTGAAGACTAGCAGGGGAACACTCTTTCTGCCCCCTTCTGATGTCTATGTCAGAAGCTTTCTCTATCTCTTGTACTTCAATAAAACTTTATCACACAAAAGCTCTGAGTGATCAAGCCTCTTCAGTCTTGGGTTGAATTCTCTGGAGGCCAAGAATCCCAATGTCTTTCATGGTTCAGCAAGAACTTTTGAATAGATGGCCCCGTGTTTGGAAAACATACCTCATTTCCATATAATGCAAAATTATATATCATCAGTAACACATAGCCATACAATGGCGGGATATGAATGCTATAAACTAAAAGCACTGAGTGCCGCACACACAAATCACTAAGGATTCTATAATAAGTAAGGGGTTTGCGTTTGTGTGTGTGTGGGTTTTTTTTACAAAACAACAAAAATAACCTTGCTGAGCCCTCACTTTCCACCCCAACCTCGATTTAAAGCTTGGCCAGTCAAAGATACTTTAAAAGATAACTTGAGAATCTATGGTATAGCACAGGGAAATCTACTCAGCACTCTATGGAGACCTGAATGGGAGGGAAATTTTAAAAAGAGGGCATATATGTATACATACAGCTGATTGATTTTGCTGTACAGTAGAAACTAAAACAACATTGTAAAGCAACTATACTCCAATAAAATTTTTTTTAATAGAAAAACCTACAATAGGTTAACTAGTCTCTAGCGTAAAGTCATGGCTATAAATTAGATTGTTTTGCTGAATTTCCCCGGTGGTTCAGTGGATAAAGCGTCTGCCTCCAACGCGGGCCATCTGGGTTCCATCTCTGGGTTGGGAATTTCCCCATCGCCTGGAGAAAGAAATGGCAACCCACTCCAATACTCTTGCCTGGAAAATCCCATGGACTGAGAAGCCTGCTAGGCTACGTACAGTCCGTGGGGTAGGACACACACGGATCGGGAGAGTAAGGAGGACTTGAGCTAATGGAGAAGACGCCCGAGGGGGTCCTCTAAAAGTAGTGCACACCGTAGCTAGCCTCGTGGAGCTGTACCTTAAGCCAAAAACCTCTCCCACGAAAAGGATGGTGGAGGAGGTTGCACTCAGCAGCCTGCAGGGGGCAGTCTTTCCCGGCGGGCGTTTGCCTCCGAGCCTGGATATCTGGGTCCATCTCTACCACACAGGCTCACCTCCGTCATTGGGTTAGCGTCTCCATCTGTTATCTCGATGGTTACTGCTCTGCAGCCACTCCGCCTTGGTGGTGACAAGGAGCTGAGGGGTTCTAAAGAGCCAGGTAGGATAGATATGGGGTAGATCCCTACGACAGGGGGCGCCTGCTTGAATCTAGGGCTGCAGGAGCTTTTTGAGGAATGGGCATTCTACAAAGTGAAGAAGAGGAAATGTCTCAAGGACAAATCCCCGTTATGGAGAAATCTGTCAGAGACCCTAAGGACATTCACTCCTGGAGTTACTTATCATCTACATACAATTAGGTGTTTATGGGTGGATGGCTTGATGTAGGGCTTCCCTGGTGGTTCAGATGGTAAAGAACCTGCCTGCAACGCAGAAGACCTGGCTTGATATTCTGCATGCCTGGAGCTTTTCTAATCATAGATAGCCCTTTGCCTGGAGAATATTCCACATTTACTGGGAAGTTATATGCTGTGAGTCACACATAGCCGTACAATGATGGGATATGAATGATACAAACTAAACAAAGAGACTGGCAAAGCCACTCAAGTGAAAGAAAGTTTGTCATCGTATTAATTCCCACTGGCCAGAGAAATGGGTCCTTGTAAATATTAAGTGACAAATGGGAAATCTAATTATAATCTACATTACATATAATGTATTTATATGTATGTTAATGCAACATACAGACTACAGGAACTAAATTTAGTCATTAAGTCTTGAGAGTTCAGAATAACAAAGGCCATACCCTGCCAGAAAACACTGCTGATGGCACTTTTCAGGAGGCAAATTTGGAATTCTGTTCTGATTTGTATCATTAGGATAGTGTCAAATTGATATAAAATTTTATATAATAAATGTGTTCCATGTGAATTAATCCTTCAAAACCTGCTCTAAAGAAATGATCCCAGGACTTCCTGGGCAGTCCAGTAGTTAAGACTGAACACTCCCAGTGCAGGAGCACGGGTTCCATTCTTGGTTGGGAAACTAAGATCTTACATGCCTTCCGGTGTGGTTAAAAGAAAGTATGTGATTTAACGTACTTGCTCTGTTTTTGCTTCCCTAGTGGCTCAGATGGTAAAAAATCCACCTGCAATACGGGATACCTGGGTTCGATCCCTGGGTTGGGACGATGCCGTGGAGGAGAACCTGGCAACCCACTCCAGTATTCTTGCCTGGAGAATCCCCAAGTATAGAGGAATCTGGCAGGCTACAGTCCTTGGGTTCGCAAAGAATCAGACAATTGAGAGACTAAGCACTCTGTTTTTTAGATAAATTGGTAGATTTCATCTTTCTTTCATGGATCTTCAAATCCCACAGAGAGTAAATCACACTTGGGGAGGGACCTGGAGTTTTCGTGAGACTATAATAGAGAAAGGCTCATCATTTCTTGCCTTGAGAAACATCTCATTTAGTCTGGGATTCATGTAATGATCTCTTTGATGGTAATTATCTCTTTGAAGGTAATGGTTTTCAAAATAATAATATTAACTCAGATGATGAAGTGTTATATCTGCTAGTCGCTGGGTGTAATTAACAAGAAATTGAGCTAACAATGGCTTCAAACAGAATTTTATCCTCAAATTGAACATCCATAAGTGGATACATTGGTTTTCTGTTTTTGCTGTAATGAATTAACCATATACAGTAAGTGCCTTATATATGAATGAGGTCCATTCTGAGAGCATGTTTGTAAGTCCAACAAAATTAGCCTAGATACCCAACTAACAATAGGCTATATAGTACTTCATTGTAATAGATGTATAATACTTTTCATACAAATAATACATAAGAAACAACACGAAAATAAAGGAAACAGTTTTAATCTTATAGCACAGGACCTTGGAAAGTATAGCAGTACAGTACCATATCTGGCATACGGGAGCTGGCATCGAGTGAACAGGTAAGAAGAGTTACTGATGGAGGAGGGAGAAAAGGTGGGAGATGGTAGAGCTGAAGGATTGTTAGCAATAGGAGATGGAGGGCCACAATTTCACTCATGCCTGACATGATTGGACATGAACACATAGGTTTGCAGCTTGAAGGTTTGTATGTAGAAGACTTACTGTACTTAGTGACAAAAACAAATTTATTGTCTTACAGGTCTGAGGGTCAGAAGTCTTTAACAGGTCTCATGACACTAAAATTAGATATCTGCAGGGCTATGTTCCTTTCTGGAGGCTCTAGGGGAGAACCCATTCTCTAGAATTCCAGCTTCTCGAGGCTACCAGCATGGTGGGCCCATGGGCATGCCCTTCATCTTCGAAGCCAGCCATGGCCAGCTTAGACTTTCTCACACAGCATCTCTGTGACCTTGACTTCTTTGCCTCCCTTTTCCACACTTAAGGACCTTGTGATGACATAGGATCCACCCTGTTAATCCAGGGTGTCTTCCTAATTAACAGTCTTAATTCCATCTGCTATTTGAATTCTCTTTTGCTGTGTAATGTAGCACATTCACAGGTTCTGGGCGTGGAGATATATGTTTCTGATATTGTCTTGTCCACCATGGTGGGCATTTTCAGGGCTGACGAAGTAATTCTAAGTCTTCTCTTTTCCTGTCCTTGGCACATAGCCTGTTTCCAAGGCTCAGGCCCTTGTCATTTCAACATATTGTCTCCCATCCAGGTGTCATGTCCTCCACAACTGTGTACACAGCAGGAACAGAGGGTGACAGAAAATTTTTTATCCTGTGTGATTATTTTTTGTTTATTAAGAAGAAAAATATTTCCCAGTGCCATAAGATCACTTTGTCTCTTCTCTCATTGGCCATAAGTGGGTCACGTGTTCACGTCTAGACCAATCACAAGGGAGCACCAGGTTGCCAAGACTTAGACTAGAACTGGTTTATCTCCTGGGGCCTGGAAATATGGCACCCTGACCAAATCAGGGCCCTGGCAACAGGAGAGAACAGCTGATGAAGAGGCTACAAACAGTGATAGCCACCAGCAGGCAATAGATCTGAGGGCCTTTCAGAAAGGCATTAGTTTTCTGGCAGTTAAGGTCAGAGAAAGGAAGAAGTGGTGGTGTGGGGGGAACTTTAGAAAAATGTTATTGTGTGTATATATTTAATAAGCATAAATTAAGTTCAAAACTTACTTTTCTTTCAAGGAGAAAGCATACTGCAGTTAAGAAAGACTGTTTGTTTGTTTGAAACTGTATGTTATTTTTCCCAAGGTTGATCTTTCTCATTGTTTCCGATGGGGAGCAATGAGCTCTTTATCTCAATAAGATGTGCCCATCCTAAAGGCACATCAATTCATTAGAAGCAGAAGGTATTTTAAGAGTTGAATAATAGGCTTATTTGAGGTCAATTTTGACTTGAAATGCACAGGCAGAATTCTTTGAAGGTCACTTAGGAAATTGAAGACCCTCAAAGTGACTGAGGAGAAAATTCCTTTTTGTTAAAAACAGTTTTTTCACTGACACCTCTTTGGGGTTTTCTATGTCTTGTGAAATTTGATCATTTAATGACAAATGATTTCACAAGTTACAGGCATTTGTTTCAAATTGGAAACACAGCCACAATGATAAATTTGGCAATTTGACAACTATATATAAAAAATAGAATGGTACAAAATCCGTGCATTGTGGCAGAGTTGTTCAGTGGCTAAGTTGTATCTGAGTCTTTGCAACACCATGAACTGTATTATGCCTGGCTCCTCTGTCCTCCACTATCTTCCAGAATTGCTCAGATTCATGCCCATTGAGTCAGAGATGCTATCTAACAATCTCAACATCTGCTGTCTGCTTCTCCTTTTGTCTTCAGTGTTCCCCAGCATCAGAGTCTTTTCCAATGAGTCAACTCTTTTCATCAAAGTATTGGAGGTGGCTATTAGTTTCGCCAAAGTATTGGCAGTTTAGCTTCAACAACAGTCCTTCCAATGAACATTAAGTGTTGATTTCCTTTAGGATTGACTGATCTGATCTCCTTGCAGTCCAAAGGGCTCTCAAGAATATTCTTCAGCACCACAATTCAAAAGCATCAATTCTTCAACACTCAGCCTTCTTTGTAGTCCAACTCTCATATCTGTACATGACTACTGGAAAAACCTTAGCTTTGACTATACAGACCTTTGTCAACAAACTGATGTCTCTGCTTTTTATTGTGGCAGAGCAGTTATTATAAATATGACATCTGTGTGTCAAGCATGTGCACTGCAAATGGACATGTCCCGAAATTCATTCCATATGAATGTTAATCAAGTCCTTGGGCTTGATTCATCCTGGACATATTTGTGGCTGGATCTCTGACTAAGTTCATAAGTAAATGACTATCATAATTATTCAGGCATTTCTGCCACCAACACGCCCTAAATCATTGAGATATTCAGCAATGATTCACGCTTTCAGTATATTTAAGGGAAAAAATGTAAGTCTATGTGAGTCATGAGTCTGAGTGAGGATGAATATAAATTAATATGAAGCCATCATAGCAGTGAAGAGCATCATTTTTCCATCAGACTGAATTATGATAAGAAGAAGGTAGATAAGAAAATGTGCCCGGAAGGAGACTAGCCTGGAGTCTCATTTTCAAACTAATAACATGTTGTCTTTTAAAAACGTCATTCCATTTTCTTGTAAAGACATTGAATTACCTGAAATACCATCGTTTTAAAATAATCAGAACATGCAGATTATTTTTAAAAGAAAGAAAATTAGAAGTCACTAGTATGCTATCAACATGAGGCGAAAACAGTTGATATGGTAGTTTTCTCTGAAAAATATACACTTAAAATATGACATTACACAGATTTGCTTGTGTTCAACAATAATGCCTTTAATGTCCAAGTAAATGTAATTTCAAATAACGTTTCCAAGATGCAGAACCACGAGATTCCAAGCCACATATAACATGGAAAAGCAATGATTCGGCTCCCTGGTGGACAACTGGTGGAGTTTATAGAATGGCCAGGTGTACCACACGTTGGCTTCTGTGACTACCTGTTACACCAAAGGTCTCCAACCTCTGGAATGTAATGCCTGATGATCTCAGGTGGAACTGATGTGATAGTAATAGAAATAAACTGCACAATAAATATAATGCACTTGGATTATCCCCAAACCATCCCCTCCACTCATGGTCCATGGAAAAATTCTCTTCCATGAAACCAGTCCCTGGTGCCAATAAGGTTGACCTCTTGTGGCTGAGCTCAGCCACATCCCAGGTGAAGCCCTGTTAAGTTTTGTGATGCTGTTTTCTAAACACAGTTTCACAGTCCACTTTAAAATCCTCCCTAGGCCAACTCTACGCCTTGTAAATATGTCTCTTCAGCTGAGATCAATAATTCATTAGTCCATGGAAGCTCCAGCTACTTAATATTAGTATCTGGGTGATGCATTATTTTAAGACTGGATGCCTTCCGATTCCTGAAACAAAGAAGGTGAAGTTGCTTAGTTGCGCCTGACTCTTTGCGAACCCATGGACTGTAGCTTACCAGGCTCCTCCATCCATGGAATTTTCCAGGCAAAAGTACTGAATTGGGCTGCCATTTTCTTCTCCAAGTGATCTCCCAAGCCAGGGATCGAACTCTCATTGCAGACAAACACTTACTGTCTGAGCCACCAGTCAATTTAATAGGATCCCCATGCCAATTTCCCAGGTGGTGCTAATGGTAAAGAAACCACCTGCCTGTGCAGGAGACACAAGAGACAGAAGTTTTATCCCTGGGTCAGGAAGATCTCCTGGAGTGTGTGTGTGTGTGTGTGTGTGTGTGTGTGTGTGTGTGTGTTCAGTCACTCGGGTGTGTCCAACTCTGCGACCCCATGGACTATAGCCCACCAGGCTCTTCTGTCCATGGGATTCTCCAGGCGAGAATACTGGAGTGGGTTACCATTTCCTCCTCCAAGAATCTTCTCAATCCAGGATAGAACCGTGTCTCCAGGGTCTCATGTATCTGCAGGGGGTTCTTTACCACTAAGCCACCTGGGAAGTAGGAAATGGCAACCCACTCCAGTATTCTTGCTTGTAAAAGTCCACTGACAGAGGAGCCTGATGGGCTACAGTCCATGGAGTCACAAAGAGTCAGATAGGACTTAGCAGCTGACACCTGTGCCAGTTAGATGGCGCTGTGGCTCAGGCAGACCAGAGTTAGGAGACCTCAGTAAAATCTTTTAACAGCTAAAAATGCAAAGCAACTTTTCCACTCTTTCCTCTCCTCTCCCTAAAGAAACTCTTTTGTAGACATTAAAAAAATCTCTCTCTCTCTGAGGGAAGGTGTATTGGGTCAGCAATCAGTAGTGATTTTTCTCATATGAATTGTGACCTAGTCACTCCTTGCTTCCTTCAAATTAAGTTTTAATTTTTATACAACTTTTAAGGTTATTTTCCATGTACACTTGAAAAGTTGTTGCTGAACCACAAAAGACACTGGGATTCTTGGCCTCCAGAAAAGAATTCAATCTGGGGCCAAAGACAAGGCTTGACCACTCAGAGCTTTTGTGTAATAAAGTTTCATTAAAGTATAAAAGAGGTAGAGAAAGCTTCTGACATAGCCATTAGAAAGGGGCAGAAAGAATACCAGCCTGTTAATTTTTAGCTGGATGTTATATAGTTACTTCTGCTGCTGCTAAGTCGCTTCAGTCATGTCTGACTCTGTGCAACCCCATAGATGGCAGCCCACCAGGCTCCCCTATCCCTGGGATTCTCCAGGCAAAAACACTGGAGTGGGTTGCCATTTCCTTCTCCAATGCATGAAAGTAAAAAGTGAAAGTGAAGTCGCTCAGTCGTGTCTGACTCTTCACGACCCCATGGACTGCAGTACCAGGCTCCTCCATCCATGGGATTTTCCAGGCAACAGTACTGGAGTCGGGTGCCATCACCTTCTCTGTATACAGTTACTAGCAGTTTGTTAATAAAAGAAAGGAATGTCTCAAAACTCAGAGAATAGCACCAGGCCCCTCACCTACAGATGTATTTTGAGATAATCTTGGAACCAGGTGAATCATCCTGGGTCATAAAATGACTTAAACCTTAAAGAGAAGGCAGATTACCATATAAATAGTTTCATTAACAGATTACATCATGAGAAACGCTGGGCTGGGAGAAGCACAAGCTGGAATCAAGATTGCTGGGAGAAATATCAATAATCTCAGATATGCAGATGACACTACCCTTATGGCAGAAAGTGAAGAGGAACTAAAAAGCCTCTGATGAAAGTGAAAGTGGAGAGTGAAAAGTTGGTTTAAAGCTCAACATTCAGAAAACTAAGGTCATGGCATCTGGTCCCATCACTTAATGGAAAATAGATGGGAAAACAGTGGAAACAGTGGCTGACTTTATTTTTGGGGGCTCCAAAATCACTGCAGATGGTGACTGCAGCCATGAAATTAAAAGATCCTTACCCCTTGGAAGGAAAGTTATGATGAACCTAGATAGCATATTCAAAAGCAGAGACATTACTTTGCCAACAAAGGTCCGTCTAGTCAAGGCTATGGTTTTTCCAGTGGTCATGTATGGATGTGAGAGTTGGACTGTGAAGAAAGCTGAGAACCAAAGAATTGATGCTTTTGAACTGTGTTGTTGGAGAAGACCCTTGAGAGTCCCTTGGACTGCAAGGAGATCCCACCAGTCCATTCTAAAGGAGATCAGTCCTGGCTGTTCTTTGGAAGGACTGGTGCTGAAGCTGAAACTCCAGTCCTTTGGCCACTTCATGAGAAGAGTTGACTCACTGGAAAAGACCTTGATGCTGGGAGGGATTGGGGGCAGGAGGAGAAGGGGACAACAGAGGATGAGATGGCTGGATGGCATCACTGACCTGATGGACGTGAGTTTGGGTAAACTCTGGGAGTTGGTGATTGACAGGGAGGCCTGATGTGCTACAATTCATGGGGTCGCAAAGAGTTAAACAGGACTGAGCGACTGAACTGAACTGAACTGAACTGAACTGAACATAGATTAGGTTATGGTTTTTCCTGTGGTCATGTATGGATGTGAGAGTTGGACTGTGAAGAAAGCTGAGAACCAAAGAATTGATGCTTTTGAACTGTGTTGTTGGAGAAGACCCTTGAGAGTCCCTTGGACTGCAAGGAGATCCCACCAGTCCATTCTAAAGGAGATCAGTCCTGGCTGTTCTTTGGAAGGACTGGTGCTGAAGCTGAAACTCCAGTCCTTTGGCCACTTCATGAGAAGAGTTGACTCACTGGAAAAGACCTTGATGCTGGGAGGGATTGGGGGCAGGAGGAGAAGGGGACAACAGAGGATGAGATGGCTGGATGGCATCACTGACCTGATGGACGTGAGTTTGGGTAAACTCTGGGAGTTGGTGATTGACAGGGAGGCCTGATGTGCTACAATTCATGGGGTCGCAAAGAGTTAAACAGGACTGAGCGACTGAACTGAACTGAACTGAACTGAACTGAACATAGATTAGGAGGACAATGTATGAGGATAGGGAGAAAGCGATGGCACCCCACTCCAGTACTCTTGCCTGGAAAATCCCATGGACGGAGGAGCCTAGTAGTCCATGGAGTGGCTAAGAGTCGGACACGGCTGAGTGACTTCACTTTCACTTTTCAGTTTCATGCACTGGAAAAGTAAATGACAACCCACTCCAGTGTTCTTGCCTGGAGAATCCCAGGGACGGGGGAGCCTGGTGGACTCCCGTCTATGGGGTTGCACAGAGTCAGACACAGCTGAAGCGATTTAGCAGCAGCAGCAGCAGTAGTATGAGGATAACATACTGGTTTGTCAAGTCAGTTCTGAACCTTTAGGTGGAATGGACTTTAAAGACAGAGTCTAGGGTAAATGCATAGTACATTAACATAGTTTAAGACAAACATTTCCATAAAAAAGAAAAATGCATTGTTAGCTCAAGATCTGAGAAAAGTTAAGTTCAGGTGGAACCAGGTGTCATTATGGCAACACAGTATTTTAAGAGAAATTTCTTTTTAAATTTGTATAGAGAAGGGGAAAAAATATATCACTAGTTTGTTTCCCCCTGTCACTTAAAAGAGAGATAAAAAAATGTCTGACACTGCAGCCTATTTCCTCCGTTTGGAGATCCCTGGCCTCCCTGCCTGTTACCCTCTCACACTTCTTACAAAATATTAGTTATATCCCCGGTGTTGTACAATTCATCCTTGAGCCTATCATTTACCGAGAAATCAAGAGTGGTTTTAAACAAACCTGAGTATTAATAAATTTGACTTTTCTTTGTTCATCTTCTCTTTTGCCTTTATTGTAAATTTAAGAAGTATATGTGTGTGTGTGTGTGAATGCTCAGTCACCTCAGTCATGCCTGACTCTTTGCAACTCCATGGATGGTAGCCCACCAGGCTCCTCTGTCCATGGAATTCTCCAGACAGAAATACAGGAGTGGGTTGCCATGCCCTCCTTCAGGGAATCTTCCCTACCCAGGGATCAAATCTGTCTCCTGAATTGGCAGGCAGATTCTTTACCGCTGAGTCACCTGGGAAGCCTCTTTAAGAAGCGGTAGCTACTGCTGCTGCTAAGTCACTTCAGTCCTGTCTGATTCTATGCGACCCCGTAGACGGCAGCCCACCAGGCTCTCCCATCCCTGGGATTCTCCAGGCAAGAACACTGGAGTGGGTTGCCATTGCCTTCTCCAATGCATGAAAGTGAAAGTGAAGTCGCTCAGTCCTGTCCGACTCTTAGCGACCCCGCGGACTGCAGCCCACCAGGCTCCTCCATCCATGGGATTTTCCAGGCAAGAGTGCTGGAGTGGGGTGCCATTGCCTTCTCTGAAGAAGTGGTCTACTGTGTTATAAATATTTTTTAAATTTTCTACATGTTATGATATTTTGAGATATTAAGAATCCTTTTTGACTGAGAAAAGACCACCCTCCAGGGACTAGACAATTCTTTCTTTAAAATAGTTATTTGGCTGCGTTTGGTCTTAATTGCAGCACGTGGGGTCTTCCTGGCATCATGCAGGGTCTTTTGTTGCAGCTCACACTCTCTAGTTGTGGCACACGGGGTCCAGGGCGCATGGGCTCAGTAGTTGCAGTGCGTGGGCTTAGCTACCCTGCAGTATGTGGGAGCTTAGTTCCCCAGCCAGGGTTGGAACCCATATCCCCTGCATTGCTAGGCAGATTCTTAGCCACTGGACCACCAGGGAAGTCCCCAGTTCTTAGAGATATTAGTAATAAGGGCTCAGTCAGGGCTATATCTCTGATACACAAAATACCCAGCCTGTAGCAGGCTTCCTCTCGTCGGGGCCCTACCCACCAGGAGGCACTCTTGCTCTGCATTAATCACCCCAGGGCCAGCAGCTAGCAAGCAGGGGACCACTCCTGTAGCAGAAATCCCACCAGCTTTTCTGGTGGGCTAACCCTGAATTCTTCACTCTGCCGTCCTTGGCTTTCCCCAGGAGATGCCCATAAAGGTCATGGCCTAACTTTCCCCTCACTGTTGTCTTCAGCCTCCTCTTCCTGGTGCCTTTGCATGTGGCCGTGTGTGCATGTGTGTCTCCCATCTCTAGGACTTGTGAGTATCATAACCTTTGTTTTTCCTAAATCTCTCCTATGCCTCCTGTTGTGGCTGTACCTGAGCATTACATCATATATATATGGTGTAATGGTGAGAGAGTGGCTTCTTTACAAAGCCTAAAGAAGCCAGACAGAATGACTGTCGCCAAAAAGAACACAAATAACAAATGTTGGCAAGCATGTGGAGACAAAGCGACCATCAGCACTGTCAGCTGGAATGTAAACTCGGGCAACCACTGTGGAAAAGAGTATGGAGGGTCCTTAGAAAACTATAAATAGAGTGGCTGTATGATTCAGCAACTCCTCCTGGGTACACATCCAGAACAAAATTAAACACAGAAACAAAAACACTCATTTAGAAAGATACATGCAATCCAATGTTTACAGCAGCATTATTTACAATAACTAAGATATGGAAGCAAGCTAAGTGTCCATCTACAGATGACTGGATAAGGAAGATGTGGTACATATATACACAATGGAGTACTACTCAGACATAAAAACACACAAAATGTTGCCATTCACAGCAACATGGATGGACTTGGAAAACATACTGTATGACATCATGGTTATGTGAAGTGAAGTGAAGTCGCTCAGTCGTGCCTGACTCTTTGCGACCCCATGGGCAGTAGCCTGCACCAAGCTCCTCCATCCATGGGATTTTCTAGGCAAGAGTACTGGAGTAGGTTGTCGTTTCCTTCCAGGGAATCTTCCCGACCCAGAGATCGAACCTAGATCTCCCACATTGTAGACAGACGCTTTACCGTCTAGAATCTAAAAAATACAACAAACTAGCAGCTATAACAAAAAAGGACCAGACTCACAGATGTACAGAACAAACTAGTGGTTACTGGTGGTGGAGGGAGGAGCAGTATAAAGGTGGGGAGGTGCGAGGCCCAAACTATTGGGTGTAAGGTAGGATAAAGGATGTTTGCACAACATGCGGAACATAGCCAATAGTCTGCAATAACCGTAAATGGAAGGTAGCCTTTAAAAGTTGTGGGACTATCCCTAGTGATCCAGTGGTTAAGAATCCACCTGATAATGCAAGGGACATGGGCTCGATCCCTGGTCTGGGAAGATCCCACATGCCACAGGGCAACAAAGTCGATGTGCTACAACTACTGAAGCGCATGGGTCCTAGAACCCACGGTCCCCAAGAAGAGAGGCCGCCACAACGAGAAGCCCATGCACTGCAATGAGACAGCAGCCCCAAGGCAGCAATGAAGACGCAGCATAACCACAACTAAGTAAATTAATAAAGCTTTTAAAAGATGACATTTAAAAATTGTATAAAAAGTTTAAAAAACGTAACCATCCAAAACAACAAACAAAAATATACACACACATTATCTGCCAGAAAGCTTATGAGGCAGAAAAAAATGTATTTTTAATTAGCAAAATGCAGATCTTAAGTAGTGCACTAGTGGGAATTATGTATATGAACAATTATACTTTTCATATTGTTTGCTTGTGTAATTTTCTTCTGAAATCACAGGCGTCATCAGGATTTTTTTCTCCTGAAAAAAAAATAGAGACAAAATGCAAACCTTTAAAGAGAACAAGATGTAGGCCAAGGAAAGGAGTTAATAAAATATCAGATGACTTGATAATAGGAAATCCATACCCCAAACACCATTGTTCTTTAGTAAACATGTTTTCTTTGTCTCACAGATTTTTTTCCTCTTTCAGTGATACTGATGCATCTATATGTTGTCCACCAGGGGGCGTTTGTAGACATTGTTAAGATGATGGAGGAAGGCAATGAGTAGTTTTGCCTCTGGTCCTTTGGGCACCAGGGATACGCATCTCTCTTCCGCGAGTAACAGAATATCCTACATCTGAATCTTCCACCCATCTCAAGGGAGAAGAATGACCAGACACACATAGCATCCTACTCTCACCATCACTGTCATCTCCCCCATACCTGCCCTTCTTATCCTTCAAGGCCTTCCAACATAGAACTAACTCAAGTCCAAGGGTGAGCTGTGCAGACTGCCTCCCTTGGAACTTGGGGAAGCCACACTGTCCCTCTACCCGACATCATCCAGACTGTGTGCTCCAGCTTCCAGATCTAAGACCTGCCCATCACTGATGGTCCCAAGACTTCAGGACTGTCCCCAGTCCTCCCTTGACCTCTCAGTTTCTTCACCTGTATGTATATTCTGGACCCTGTGGTTGGAAATATTCAGATACCAGTTGGAAATATCCACAGAAGTTATTTCTAGTAAGACAGTGCTTATAGAGAAACAACTGGTCAAATGAGTATTTTAACCATGCAAGAGTTAATTTGAGATGGGTCTTCCCAGGTGGTCCAGTGGTAAAGAATCTGCCTTCTAAGAGTGTAAGCCCCAGTCCAAGGCAAGGGAAAAGGATGCCTCACCTGAACCAGGCAAGCAAGAAGGTTGGATCTCTGGTTGGAGAACTAAGAGCCCACCTGCCACATGGCACCTAAGCCTACCTGCTGCAACTACTGAGCCCATGTGCCCTGGAGTCTGTGCACCACAACTAGAGAGTCCATGTGCCACAAGGAAAGATCCCACACGGCACATCTAAAACCCAACACAGCCAAATAAATCGTTAAAAAAAACCACAAGAGTTAATTTGGTGAGTTCCCATGACTGGGCCATGGTGGGGCCCGGAGTAAACATTGCTCCTTGGCGTGAGAGCTCTGAGAGTGTTCTGAGTGAGATTGACATTGGAATCAGTGACTCTGAGGCTCATCCTCCCCTGTGTGGGTGGGCATCAGCCCTGAGGGCCTGAACAGAGCAAAGCGCCCCTTCCTGCACACCTGGTTCAGCTGGGACATCCTTTCCCCTGCCTTGGTCTGGGGCTTACACTGTTGGTTTTTCTGGTTCTCAGCCCATCAGACTAGGACTTGAATCTCTCCAACTTCCTATGGTGTCCAATTTGCAGACATAAACCTAAGCCTAGCCCTAACCCTGCATATCATGGAGCTTCTCAACCTCCACCATCATGTGAGCCACTTTCCCATAATAAATCTCCATAAAAGGTGAAAGTGAAAGTACCTCAGTCATGTCCCACTCTTTGCGATCCCATTGACTATATAGTCCATGGAATTCTCTAAGCCAGAATATTGGGTTTCATGGCTGTTCCCTTCCCTAGGGGATCTTCCCAACCCAAGGATTGAACCCAGGTCTCCCGCATTGCAGGCAGGTTCTTTACCAGCTGAGCCACCAGGGAAACCCAATAAATCTCCACATATGTCAATATATTTCCTCTTGGGACTGCTCCTCTGAAGAACTCTGACTAATACAAGCAGGAAGCTTGTCCTTCCTTCGTGTGTTTCAGAAGGGAATAAATATGTAAATATTCACAATGCCTTCCATGTGCAACAATGAATATATATACATACACAGATGTCTGATGTTTTGTAAGTTCTCAGGCTTTGATTCATTCTCTCGTTCCATAAATATTTATTGGGTGTGCCAATTAGCTTTTCCTGCATGTGAACAATCAAAGTAACTTTAGATAGAAATATCTGTTTACACGTGATTCTCCAGGTTGGAGATCTGGTCTGGCCTCAGCTGAGATGGGCTTACCTGTGTCACCAGGGTCCTGTGGCCTCACTCTGTGCCTAGCAGGAGACGTGATGGCGATCACAGGCCATGTGGTTTCTCATTCATAGGCTCAGTGAGGCTTGTTTGAAGGGGGGTGGGGTGTGCAGTCACAGGGGTTTCCAGAACAAGAGAGGGCAAGCTTTTATAAAATATTTATTTCTTTATTTGGCTATGTTGGGTCTTAGTTGCAAGACCCAACATATTAGATATTCGTTGTGTCATGCGGGATTTTTTTGATGAGACACAAGGACCCTTTACTTGTGACATGCAGGCTCCGTAGTTGTGGCTCACAGGCATAGTTGCTCCACAGCATGTGGAATCTTAGTTCCCCGACCAGGGGTGGAACTCACGTCAAGCACTGCAGGGCGGATTCTTTACCACTAGGCCACTGAGAAAGTCCCTGAAGGAAAGCTTTAAAAAGCAAATGGTCTTTAGTTCTCTGTTTAAGCCTTATTTACTTATTTACGATCAGTCAGAGAAATTCCCAATGCCAAATCCAGATGCAAAAATATGAGCACACAGAACCACTTTCCATGGGAGCAGTGAAAAAGTCATTTGCAAGGGAGTGTGAATGAGTGGAGGGAAAACTTGTGGTCACATATCTTGATGGGCAATTACTCTACCCGGCACTGGGTGATTTGATGACAAATGACCCCTTCCAAATAAAGTGAAAAATAATCAACAAAGAAAAATGGTCAAAATAATTCCAGCCCCCATAGCATAGAGAGACAGAGCTTAAACAGACACTTAACACACCAATTTTCACAGAGTATAAGAAGTGCTACAATGGCCATTTATGGTACCAGGGAGAACAGCCAGCTAGAACCTTAGATCATGGTTCTCAGGGCCCAGTAAGGAAGTAAAGCTGGTGTCACCTGCCCAGGGCACTTTTGGACCCTTGGAGTAAACAGCTGGATTGTAACCAAGCAGAAACCTATGGGTCTTCCCTGCACAGACTACCCCCCCTCCACCCCCCAACTGCTGTCCTCTGCCTGCCTCTTGTCTGTAAAAAAGCTAACCAAAGAATAAATTTAATCAGAGAAATGAGAAAATGCAGAAGCAAAGGAAAAGAGTCAAACAAGACAAAATAATAATAGTTTAGCCATTAAACAAAGTCAAGGATCTTCAGTTCTCCTCAAGAAATATAGATAATATTCTGAGCCATCTCCCGTGAGCTGTCTTAGAGACACTGAAATTCCCACCAGGTGGAAGGTGAAGGTGAAGTCGCTCAGTCATGTCTGACTCTTTGCAATCCCATGGACTGTAACCTACTAGGCTTCTCCGTCCATGGGATTCTCCAGGCAAGAATACTGGAGTGGGTTGCCATTTCCTTCTCCAGGGGATCAGGTGGAAGTGGTTAACTAAATGATGACCA
The DNA here is from genome assembly GCA_006408675.1 of Madoqua kirkii. Lineage (NCBI taxonomy): Eukaryota > Metazoa > Chordata > Mammalia > Artiodactyla > Bovidae > Madoqua > Madoqua kirkii. The sequence continues at coordinate 2,113 of SJYC01146848.1, read as the reverse complement.
GACTATAGCCATGACATGAGCTGACACAATTCTGAGGACTGTCCTCAAGGGGATGGGAACAAATGGACCCTCAAACTAAAAATTAACTGTGCTTAAAACATTCATGATGATACTGGATCAGACCACCACATGATCAGTTTCAAGAGGACTCTCAGAGCTACTGTGCTGTTTCTGCATGTAGCCTCCTGCCTCCCCTTGCATGCCCCTGAAGCTCCCTTTTAAAAGCTCTTGGCCCCAATGGGTGTTAGGGACTAGCTGCCGATAGAGACCACCAGTCGGAGGTTTTGGGAAAAAAATTTATTGGCAAATTCGGGTCCGGGGCCCCGCCAAGCCAATCGAAGGTGGGGAGCCTCGATTCTTTGTTTTGGATGCTTTTTATCTTTGAACAGAGGGGAGGAGCGGGGCAAGGCCAACTGGTGAAGCATGATAGGGTATCAGGCAAGTCCCTATCACCGGTTGTGATATTTGAGGTATGCAGCAAGACCCTGTGGTTTTTTTTTTTGTTTGTTTGTTTTTTTGAGTTAGGCCCCCTTTCTCAAGCGTTGAGCAAACATTGTAGCTACACCTGGTAAATTTTTACCCTCGAGACAAAGCCTCGGGACTTTCCGCCTAGATTACCTCTGACTGAGCTGCCCTGCCCCATTCCTGTGGGGGCGGGGTGTTGCCCTGAGCTCTTAGTGAGGAGATTTTGTTCCCCCTCTACAATGGGCAGTTGGGAGTTGGCTTTTGGATGCAAGTCTACCTTCTCCCCAGGTTGTCGGCCTTCTGAATAAAGCAGTCTTTCCTTTCCTACCAATACTTGCCTCTTGAGTGTTAGCTTTCAAGCAGCAAGTAGGTGGACCTGAGTTTGGTAACAGGGTTTTATGATATTCCTGTGGGGGCGGGGTGTTGCCCTGAGCTCTTAGTGAGGAGATTTTGTTCCCCCTCTACAATGGGCAGTTGGGAGTTGGCTTTTGGATGCAAGTCTACCTTCTCCCCAGGTTGTCGGCCTTCTGAATAAAGCAGTCTTTCCTTTCCTACCAATACTTGCCTCTTGAGTGTTAGCTTTCAAGCAGCAAGTAGGTGGACCTGAGTTTGGTAACAGGGTTTTATGAAACCAAGTTCTACCTCACGTCTTTGAAGGAGTTTGTTCTCTCTGAGGATTGACCTAGATGGAGGGCACTGGCCTTTTAGGGGGAAGCTTGACTGCTTTGAAATGAGCTTCAGCTATAATGAATAAGCGTCTTCTTTCTCCCTGTGGCAAAGCAGATAGGACAAAAGAAATCTGGAATCCTCAGAGCTATTAATTACTTTGCAAGTGGAGCAAATGGAGCATGCTCAGTCATGTCTGACTCCTTGCCACCGCATGAACTGTGTAGTCTACCAGACTCCTCTGTCCATGGGTTTCCCATGCAAGAATACCTGAGTGGGTAGGCACTTCCTCCTCCAGGGGAATCTTCCCAGTCTAGGGATCAACTCAATATCTTCTGCATTGGAAGGTGGATTCTTTACCACTGCACCACCTGGAAAGCCCTATTGGCCATTCAGTTCAGTTCAGTTCAGTTGCTCAGTCGTGTCCAACTCTTTGTGACCCCATGAATCGTAGCACACCAAGCCTCCCTGTCTATTACCAACTCCCGCAGTTCACTCAGACTCACGTCCATCAAGTCCATGATGCCATCCAGCCATCTCATCCTCTGTTGTCCCCTTCTTCTCCTGCCCTTAATCCTTCCCAGCATCAAAATCTTTTCCAATGAGTCAACTCTTTGCATGAGGTGGCCAAAGTACTGGAGTTTCAGCTTTAGCATCATTCCTTCCAAAGAAATCCCAGGGCTGATCTCCTTCAGAATGGGCCGGTTGGATCTCCTTGAGTGCAAGGGATGCTCAAGAGTCTTCTCCAACACCACAGTTCAAAAGCATCAATTCTTGGGCGCTCAGCCTTCTTCACAGTCCAACTCTCCATCCATACATGATCACTGGAAAAACCATAGCCTTGACTAGACGGACCTTTGTTGTCAAAGTAATGTCTCTGCTTTTGAATATACTATCTAGTTTGCTCATAACCTTTCTTCCAAGGAGTAAGCATCTTTTAATTTCATGGCTGCAGTCACCATCTGCAGTGATTTTGGAGCCC
>SJYC01146846.1:0-41302 GCA_006408675.1 Madoqua kirkii | reverse complement strand
TTTCACTTTCATTAAGAGGCTTTTTAGTTCCCCTTTACTTTCTGCCATAAAGGTGGTGTCATCTGCATATTTGAGGTTATTGATACTTCTCCCAGCAATCTTGATTCCAGCTTGTGCTTCTCCCCGCCCAGTGTTCTCATGATGTACTCTGCATAGAAGTTAAATAAGCAGGGTGACAATATACAGCCTTGATGTCCTCCTTTTCCTACTTGGAACCAGTCTGTTGTTCCATGTCCAGTTCTAACTGTTGCTTCCTGACCTGCATATAGGTTTCTCAGGAGGCAGATCAGGTGGTCTGGTATTCCCATCTCTTTCAGAATTTTCCACAGTTTATTGTGATCCACACAGTCAAAGGCTTTGGCATAGTCAATAAAGCAGAAATAGATGTTTTTCTGGAACTCTCTTGCTTTTTCCATGATCCAGCAGATCTTGGCAATTTGATTTCTGTTTCCTCTGCCTTTTCTAAAACCAGCTTGAACATCAGGAAATTCATGGTTCACGTATTGCTGAAGCCTGGCTTGGAGAATTTTGAGCATTACTTTACTAGCATGTTAGATGAGTGAATCTGTGTGGTAGTTGAGCATTCTTTGGCATTGTCTTTCTTTGGGATTGGAATGAAAACTCTCCTTTCCCAGTCTCTTCTTGCTATTCTTTGGAACTCTGCATTCAGATGCTTGTATCTTTCCTTTTCTCCTTTGCTTTTCACTTCTCTTCTTTTCACAGCTATTTGTAAGGCCTCCCCAGACATCCATTTTGCTTTTTTGCATTTCTTTTCATGAGGATGGTCTTGATCCCTGTCTCCTGTACAATGTCATGGACCTCAGTCCATAGTTCATCAGGCACTCTATCAGATCTAGTCCCTTAAATCTATTTGTCACTTCCACTGTATAATCATAAGGGATTTGATTTAGGTCATACCTGAACGGTCTAGTGACCCAAACTAATCTCTGGGGTTCCTTTAATGAGGAGTGTGCGATTCTTCTTGACTTAAGTATATCACCCTTCATATTGGGTGAGATGATTCATAAAAGGGAGATTTCACATTTGGACTCAGGGATATCAGATCTAATGGATGCTAATATTTCATAAAGAGACAATCTATTTCATTACCTTTTTATTACTTGGCCTAATATATCATTTACCACCAGGAACATTGACAAATTAAGAGACTTTTAAAAAACAGTCTATATTATATTTGTTGTGAATTCAGTCTAACTCAGAGAGAAATCCAGAACCTACTTGTGTATTGCTTTCTTGCAAATAATCCAGTGTTCGTAATTAATATTCACTTAACATGTGACAAGGCACTTATTTCTGTCAATGAAAGTGAAGTGAACTTTGAAGTGTTTAGCCATTCAGTTGTGTCCAACTCTTTGCAACCCTATCGACTGTAGCCCTCCAGGCTCCTCTGTCCATGGGATTCTTCAGGCAAGAGTACTGGAGTGGGTAGTCATTCCCTTCTCCAGGGGATCTTCCTGACTCAGGGATCAAACACAGGTCTCCCACGTTGCAGACAGATTCTTTAACATCTGAGCCACTGGTGAAAATGGAAAAGGTTGTTTTAATATAAAGTAGGGGACTCCCCTCCTGGAGGAGGGCATGGCAATCCATTCCACTACTCTCGCCTGGAGAATTCCCATGGACAGAGGAGCCTCTCAGGCTGCAGTCCATAGGTTGTAAAGAGTCAGACACGACTGAGAGACTAAGCACAGCACAGCACAGCACAAGGGACTTCCCTGGTGGTGCAGGGGATGTGAGTCCTCCTGCCAATGCAGGAAACATGAGTTCGATTCCTGATCTGGGAGGATCCCACATGCCATGGAGCAACAAAGCCCATGCACTTCAATTATGGAGCCCAAGCTCTAGAGCTTGGGAGCTACAAGTAGCGAAGCCCAAGCCCTAGAGCCTGTGTTCCACAACTCGAGAAGCCACTGCAATGAGAAGACTGCATCACAACTAGAGAGTGGTCTCCATTAGAAAAAGAGCACACGCAGCCAAAAAATAAACAAATTTTTACAAATTTAGAGATAAAAATAAAGTAGGATTTTTTCCTCTCTAATTACAGGTTTCAGTGATTTCTGTGCCCTGTTTTCCAGTCCTAAAATATTACTGGCAGCTCACTTGATCTGGGAAAAGAGTTGAAATACTCTATTGAGGGCACAGGAGAGAGTTGAAATAACTGATGTGTGTGATAAAGTCACAGAAAGCTGCAGAGAGAATTCACATTGCTCAATGTAGCAAAAAAAAAAAAAAAAAAAAAACGTGTTCTATGGTGGTTGGTGGCAATGGAATTTACAAAATGATAACATTTGGGTAAATTCTATATATCTATTTTGTCTATACAAACAAGTAAATTGAAAACCCTAGGAAATATATAAGTTGGTAAGTGTTTTTGTGGGTGTCTTGGGTATCATGGGATGTATCAGCATTTACCCTTCATTTCTAACTTACCCAGCAAACAGCACGAGGAGACGAGCAGTGAAGTCAGGATCGTATGGCATCGTGGATGACAGGGTCTCACATGCCATTCCTTTTTTAAAGAATAATTTTATTTAGTTAGTTCTTTTCGGCTGTGCTGGGTCTTCCTTGCTGCTGCTGGGTCTTCGCTGCTGCGCAGGCTTTTCTCCAGTTGTGGCGAGCAGGAACTGCTCTCTAGTTTCATTCTCATTGCTGTGGCATCTCTTGTTGCAGAGCACAGGCTCTAGGGTGCATGGGGTCAGTAGTTGCAACTCCCAGACTTTAGAGCATAGACTCAGTAGTTCTGGCGCATCAGCTTAAGTTGCTCTGTGGCATGTGGGATCTTCCTGGACCGGGATCAAACCCATATCTCCTGCATTGGCAGGCGGATTCTTTACCACTGAGACACCAGGAAAGCTGGGGAACACTTAACATCTTTGAAGGGAAGTGGAAACATCTCCCTTGTATCTGATTGTCAAAGGCCAACATTTATTTAAGCCTCAGAGAATGCAAGAAACATTTCATTAGAAAATATTTGACCCTAGAACACACATTCTACTTTAGAAAACAGAACACTGACTGTTAACATTTTGTTTAGAGAAGCAATGTTTGCAGAAATTGAGGTCTACAGAATTTCGGAGGAAAATGTTTTCAGTCTGCAATAACCACATCCGACACTTTCATGCTTAGGAGCTATTGTAAACTCTGGCCAACTTTTCCTTCAGACCTGGGGAAAAAAATGTAATTGTGAAACACGTGAAAGGAATGTGTCAACAGTCTGCTTCTGAACCATCTGTGAAAGTTATTGCAGTCAGTATTTTATTTATTTTAAAGGAGCATCAGAATTGAGCTTCCCAGGTGGTGCAATGGTAAAGAATCCTCCTGCCAGTGCAGGAGATGCAAGAGATGTGGGTTCAGTCCCTGGGTCGGGAAGATTCCTTGGAGAAGGGAATGGCAACCCACTCCAGTATTCTTGCCTGGAGAATTCCATGGACTGACCATGGGATTGCAAAGAGTCAGACACCACTGAGCACTTTTACCTAAACATCAGAATGGGAGGCAGACTCCTTCTATAATTAAAATGGATTTCAGAAATATAATCATTCTTGAAGTGAGAGGTATGACAGTGTTCCATGGAATATCTCTGAGGCTTAGATCAGCACTCTCTGCCACAGTTGTGGGTTGTTGGCTGGATCTGTGCATGGTGCTGCAGGCATCTCTGGGCATCATCTCTGTGCTGTTCCGTCTCCACCTGGTCCTCAGAGCTCTGAGTTCTCAGACCTGGGCTGCAGAATTGGGGTGTAGAAATGCCACTCTATGTGATGACTGGTCATCTCCTTCTCTGCTGTTCACTTCCTGTGCGGATAGAGAAGTGTGCTATTTTTGCAATCATCCTTTCTGACTAGTGCAGAAGGAGGCTGTGGTCTTCACCTCGTGATGGAGAAGAAAGTTTTTGCTCAAGAGATGAGGTTGCTGGGGGCTCCAGGTTTCTATGAGTGGACTTGTGTTGGTGTGTAGGTATAAACTCAAGAGTATATGTGTGTGAACAAACATGGAAGAGGAACAGTTTCACCCTATTTCCAGGCACTGGACTCTCATCACCATCACTCCAGTGAAATAGCAGCACTTTTCTTTTTTTTTTTAATTTTTATTTTATACTGGAGCTATAGTTAATTTTGTGTTCAGGTGGATGGGAAAGTGGTTCAGTTCTACATGGGAGAGAGAGAGAGAGAGAAGTCACTCAGTTGTTTCTGACTCTTTGCTACCCCATGGACTGTAACCAGCCAGGCTCCTCTGTCCACAGAATTCTCTAGCAAGAATACTGGAGTGGGTCGCCATTTTCTTCTCCAGGGGATTTTCCCGACCCAGGGATTCAACCCTGGTCTTCTGCCCTGAAGGCAGATTCTTAACCGCTGAGCCACCAGTCCAGTCCTTCAGTTATATATATATATATCAATACAGACACCCATTCTTTATTAGATTCCTTTTCATTATAGGTTATTACAGAATATTGAATAGATTTCCTTGTGCTTTACAGTAGATCCCTGCTGATTATCTATTTTTGCATATAGTACTATTTATATCAGTGGGTCTCATAAGGAATCAGTCCCATCAAAGGTGATGGAGGTCTAGGTAATTCCATTTTTACTGAACACACCAAATTTTTTTAAATAGTAAAATGATGAAATGAGGTTATAAAAACTGAGATGTATTTCAACTGCTTATCTTCTCTGAATTCATATTTTTAATACATGACAGTATTTTTAATAGATTCTTGTGCTAGCTACATACAATTACATCACTTAACAGATACTGATTCATAGCACGTTGCGAATTTTGTTGTTTGGTACTGTGCAAATTGTAAAATATCATTGAATTTATTGTATCATGACTTGCTGCTATCAAGAACCAAAAGAATAAGGAGCCAAGCTGAAAGCTCCTAGCTAGCAGTCTTAAATATCCATCTAAAAAATGAAAAATGTAGCCAAACATCCAGATGGCTGTTCCCAATTTACCATCCCAGCGTGAGGATATTTACAAATATACAGGAGTTTGCGCATTGTAAACACCACTAGCTCTAGTTTCCTCTGCATTCTGTGGATTGCTCATCACTTTGTCCAAGTCTTCCAGAGCACTGCAATTAATCTCTTTGTGTGAGAGTCCATCAGCACGGTCATCTGGTTTTTCTCCTGACTCTTTCTTTTTTGGAGACAAGATAGCAATCACTGTTAAATTAAGATAAATCTGAGTTTCTAAGTAAGTTTTCAAGGGCAGCGTTGGAGAAAATAAAACTCAGGCTATAGCTGTAAAGAAAGGATAAAGTAGATGGTATGAAATGATGCTGTGACTTGAGAAAATGCAAACAACAGATGTAAAGGGAAACAAGATGGCAGGTTTATCATTTCCAAGAGGAAGCTAACCATATTTAAATTTGCAACTTGACCATTTTGTTTTCTCTCTTTCTTTCTCTTTTCTTTTTTTCTTTCTCATAAACCAAACACTGAGAAAAACAGGAGGAGGATGGGAGGGAGAAAGGGAATGAAGGATAGAAATCTTTCCTCTAATGAGTCTTTTCAATTTTTCTAATAAATTATGAACCTACTTAGTGTAAAAGGTATAAAAACATATCAACAATCCATCATTTTGCAGATGCATCACTTTCCATGAGGAAGTGATGGTGACTGCTTAAAATAATTCTTAAAAGTGCAAGAGAGTTTAGAGATATTCAGTAATCATTTAAATTGTTGAGATAAAAGGATCCATCTATTCATCAGCCAAGTCCATTTCTGTTAAGTTGATTCCATCCAGTAAAGTGTAAATGTTACTCAAGTGTCACTGGACAATTAATTAACATGTAGGGTTAGCCTACTTAGATCCAGGGATTAATAATCATTATCTGGCACAAAAACATCTATATTATCAGTAGCCTTTTGCCTTGGTCTTAGTAGACTACAGGTACTATGCTGTGTGTCCCTTAATTGAGATAAATTTCATTTTTTGCCAGAATGAAAGGTACAGGGAAACGTATCTAGTGAGCTAGAGGGAGGAAAAACATATGTCTTTATGTTTAAGCCTGCTCTTTGCTTTTTTCTCTTAGAAACCTTGGCTTGCATTCAAACTCTGACCAACTTAAAAAGAGAAAAAGAAAAAAGAAAATTAAACAAAAAACCTGTGGTGTGAAATACTTATGACTTATGTTCTTCTTTTCTGATTAAAAGGCACTAAAAGGTGAGGACAGGACATCACGGATTAGGCAAGATTGACAATTATCTTAAGGGGCTAAAAATGACTTCGAGTAGAATTGATTTGCATGAAAAACTTTAAATGTAGACTGCTTTAGAATGTTGTTTACCCCAGATTCATTCTTGCAGACAAAATATGTTAAAAATCAGGGGATCCGTTTTTGATTCAACTAGGAGGTTGTCCTTCTGAGTTATTTTCACTCCTTTCCAAGTTGCTGCTACAATGTCTATGAATTAATTTATTTTTGAAAAGTAAATCAACAAGGATTGAGAAAGACAGAGGAGACCACAGGAACAAAAAATGTTGGAAGCTAAACTAAATTATAGTCCAATGAGCCGTGCTGTGCTTAGTCCGTCAGTTGTCTGACTCTTTGTGACCCCACGGACTGCAGCCCACCAGGATCCTCTGTCCATGGGGATTCTCCAGGCAAGAATACTGGAGTGGGTTGCCATGCCCTCCTCCAGGGGATCTTTCCAACTCAGGGATCAAACCCAGGTCTCCTGCATTGCAGACAGATTCTTTACCAGCTGAGCCACCAGGGAAGCCCCTATAGTACACTAGGAAAAAGCTACGCAACAACCCAGTTTATCCCAAAGAACTACTCAGAGGTTCAGGAATCCTGACACCAGAAGCCTCTAAACAGCTAGACTGGCAATGTTAACAATAACAGCATTTGCTTAAGAAGTTTGATCCCTTCTCTAGCTGGCGGAACCCATGGTATATTTCCTGTGATGATTAAAATGGGCTCAGGTACACTTGAAGATGAGCTGTTATACTCCATGCCTGCAGGGCATCCTGGACCCAGAGGAGATGCACAGCTCTAGCTGGCGGAACCCATGGTATATTTCCTGTGATGATTAAAATGGGCTCAGGTACACTTGAAGATGAGCTGTTATACTCCATGCCTGCAGGGCATCCTGGACCCAGAGGAGATGCACAGCCCTCCCTACCAGCTGGGCTCCAGAATGATGATGGCCAGACCTCACCTTCCACACCATGCTCAAAAGATCCACCTCTGAGGAGCGGCAGGAGCCAATGGGGAAAAACGCAAGTGTACCAGGATCAAATGTAACTTAGGATAAAATTTACCAGTGAAAGCCTCATGCTCAGGTTAAAAAAAATACCCACTGTATTTTAAACAACCAAAATAAAAGAAAATAGAAACTGATTTTAAAAGTGGCTCTGGATTTGGCAAAAGGAACACCCTTATGTTGATGATGGATGTGAAGAGTTAGAATAAAATTATTTTATAGAAAAAATGGAGTTTCCATCTTATCATCCATCATGGAAATAAAAACTGTGACTTCAATGAGATATCATTTTAAGTCCATCAGATTGGCAAAGAAATTTTAAATTTTATAATAGCAAATGTTGATAAAATGTGAAACTACAAGGATTCTTCATCTACTGACAGTGGAAGTGTATTGATGTGGTTGTATTTGGAAATAGATTGCCATTTATTGCTAAGCTGAAGATATGCCTACCCTATGACATAGATATTCTCTCACTGTATATTCTCTAGAGATGCATGTTCAGTTGTTTCTCATGTCTCCTAGAATAAAAACCCGAAGTCTAACAAAAAGCAAACAAACAACAACAGCAAAGGAACTGGCATCAAAGGTTTAGTGAAACAGCCCAGCTCAGGCTGCTCTGGACATTCTCCACCACGTGTTCAATATTACTGTCCCTTGCTTTAAAACCAGTAATCAGGGTCCACATGCATGAGGAAACCTTCCAGCCCAAAGGTACACACCGAAACAAGCAAGAACACAGCAAGAAGCAACTTGAGGGGATTAGAACTTTGCAGAGAAGAAAATGTATAAAAGAGAAAAATAAATATCAAGACATAGGAAGAAAATATACTGAGATGTAGAAATTACCGTAAAAACAGATTACTTAGATGTGTCAAAAATGGTTGCCTCTGAGTAGAGGAATCAATATGAGTACAAGGATTTAAAAATATGTGTGTGGCGGTGGGGGGGGGGGCAGCTTTCCTGGTGGCTCAGTGGTAAAGAATCCACCTGCAAAGCAGTAAACACAAGTTCCATCCCTGGGTGTGGAAGATCCCCTGGAGGAAGGCATGGCAATTGGCTCCAGTATTCTAGCCTGGAGAGTCCCATGGATAGAGGGGTCTGGGGGGCTGTGGTCCATTGGGTCTCAAAGAGTCGGACACGACTGTAGTGACTGAGCTCACACATACACACACACACACACACACACACACACACACACACACACACACATATACATATTTGCCTTATTGAGTTATTTGACTCTAAAAGGTTGTAAATGCTTAACTTTAATCTTTTAAAACACAGCGATTCATGCCATTTTTTCCAAGTGTCCTTCCAAAAGTTCAAATTTTCATTTAAAACTGGTTAAGGTGCCTTATGATATGTTGAATCATCTGATAATTCCTTAAAAGCAGCTGACTTCTTACATAGTTCAAATGATCTTACCTGTGATTTTGCCCTGTTTAGTGGGATTATGGCCAAAGCAAGTCCAGATTCATCAGAATGCAGTCAGCTCAAAGGTGAAAAAGTGAAATTATAAAACTGCTGAGCTCTACCAGCTGTCGCAATTCCATTATGGGTATGTTACCAGACAGAATCCACTTCAAAACGACTTCAAGGAGTACAATTAAGTGCTTAATATCAACATATTGAATTAATGATGCAAAACTAAAGTATTACTACTAAAACTCAAAGACATCCTACAGACCAAAAATACTCATGCAGAACGGAAATTGCTTTTGATAGACCATTCATTCTAGTATCCAAGAATTTTTAAAAAATCACTTAGTACTAGGAATTATGAAATGTAAAAATGGTCAAGGTAGGTAGAATTAATCCCTGTTTCCCTCAAGATGCTGTTGAGAAATCTTGGAAATTTAGGCTCCTTATCTTGTGCCCCCTCTATTCGCAATCCTCTTTGCTAGGTGTTTGTTTGGACTGAGTGTCTTGAGAGTATAGATATTAACACGACAGCAACAAGCAAACCAAAGCAAAACAAGAGGCGTTGTGTGACTGTTGCTTGTGAGAAAGTGAAGAAGATGGTTCTACTTCTAAGATTTAAGGGGGGAATGGAGCATGATAGCAAAGAAGTACAAGGAATGAGCAGAAGGAGAGCCAGGCTCTGCCAGGACTTTGGCAAACCCAGCACGGGGTTAATTTCACCCTCTGCGCAGCCTCTCTGCTGGTGCCCTTGTGCCCTACATAGTCAGCTTAGTGGACTTGGCCAAGAGAAAGGAAGCCCACAGATAGTTGGGACTGGGAATTGTGAGGATATTTCCCAATGATTGAGAGACCAGAAGATATTTTACATATATATCTGGCTGCACTGAGTCTTAGTTGTGATAGCATGTGGAATCTAGTTCCTTGACTAGGAATTGAACCTGGGCCGCCTGCATTGGGAGCAAGGAATCTTAACCACTGGACCACCAGGGAAGTCTTCAGAGAATGTTTTTAAAGTGTAAGTTTATGAAGAGAGATGCCTTGCATTCAATTTTCAGTTGCCGCTGTATCCATAATGGAAACTTCCTTTGGCCCCTCTGCCCCTCACCTAGCTTCACCAGAATTTACACAACTCATTAATGCTTTGTGTAAGTAAAGATGTGAAAATAAAAGAAGATGCTGAGCTTTAAACCTGGGGTTCATAGCTTGCAAATGAGAGGGAAGCTTGGAAATAAAAGATGTGACTTTTATTGGAAGTAAAAGATGTGACTGAGATGTGACTATAGGATCATAGGCCTCAGGAATCCTCATCACATTGAGGGAAGGCTTTAGACATCCACAGAGGAAAAAAAAGAATCAGTTCCAAACCAGACTATGCAGATGCCAAGACCAGCAGATCTCAGCCAAATCCTGGGCAATTTGTGTAAGAAACAGGGCACAAAACTGCTAAAAAATAAAATAACAACTTGGATGAATTAAGTTGATGGCCGAAACAAAACACAGGCCACGTGACATCTGTATTCTACATTGTGAATGTATAAGGAGGAAAAGATTTCCAATGGTGGAAGCACCAAATCACATTTAAATATATATTCATTTAATTGTCATCATTGAAAACAACAGGATACCATGAAATGAGGGTAGTCCTAAAATGGAAGTCTGTTGAAGGGGAGGCCATGTTGATCCCCTTTCTTCTCCATTCACCATTTATTTGGTTGTGATATGTTAGAACCTGCATTATGTGCATTAATGTGGATGGTAACTTTCACCTCCAAAATAGAACAAAGCCTCTGGTCTTCATATATGAGGGCTAAGGGTGACTGATAAAATTTGACCAGTTTATGGAACTTTATTTTTTTTTACTGTTTATTTTTATTTATTTATTTGGCTGCACTGAGTATTAGTTGCAGCACACAGGATCTTCCGTCTTCACTGTGGCATGTGGGATCTCATTCCCTGACCAGGGATCAAACCCAGGCCCCCTGCATTGGGAGCACCGAGTCTTAGCCACTGGACCACCAGGGAAATCCTTAGGGAATTTTAAAATGACCATGTCTTAGCCCAAATAGCCACTCATGAAAACACACATCCAGAAAAGTGCATTTGTCCCCCAACTATGAAAGCATGAGGCTTAGAACAGAAGATACTGACACCCACATATATTCCATAGAATCAGTTACCAAGTAGTTCAGCAGACTCACAGAGGTCTGTGCCTCTGCTAAGATCATGAATTTTGATTTAGTCAGAAGATAAGTTTCAAAAAATGGTAGTGAGTGATCTCAGTGTTGAGGTCAAAGTCATACACACACACATACACATATACCCACACAAAAACACATGTCCACACAAATCTACATGTACATATATACACACATCACACAAACCAACATATACTCATGTACACACACACACTTACACCTGCACATATATGCATACAGACACAGGTGCAGAGTATAGATGTGTCTCCCAGGTAACGACCACAAGCAAAGTTCAACAACCAGAGTCATGGAAATCTGTGCCCATTGTCCCATCACCCAATATTCTCTATTCCCTAGACTATGACATACCCACTTCTAAGACTGGATTTCAAGACTTTCTTTTTTATTATTATTTATTTATTTGGCTGCAACAAGTCTTAGTTGTGGCACACAGAATCTTTGATCTTCATTATAGCATGTGGGATCTTTAGTTGTGCCATGTGGGATGGAGTTCTCTGGCCAGGGATCAAACCTGGGAACCTGCATTGGGAGCACAGAATCTTAGCCAGTGAACCACCAGGTACATTCTCTCCAAGACTTTCAAAACATAGCCCATCTGCATTTCCTGCCCCATCTCTGAGTTCTGTCTCCTATGCCATTTAAACTGGATTTTGTCAACTTTCAATAAAGGAGATTGCACCTCCAGAATTTCCCTCACTCCTGCTTACACCTGGAGCATCTTCTTCGCATCTCCAAAGGCAGAATCTAGCCAACCAACCTTGAAAATATGTCCAGACCTCCCTCCTATATTCGGCCTTTCCCACAGAGGACTGTGGGTGCCCTTTACCATCTTATACCTGCAGCAACACTTGTAAATTCCCATCTGAGACTGCATCCACTCAGCAACGAGGGCAGAGGTTGGCCATCCTTCTCCATGCTCCCCATAAAGTCACTGACAATGTCTGCACTATTAAACTTGAGTTGCAATTACTTAAACTAATAAGGGAAATTTTCTTCTCTGTACTTTTCCTCTGCCTTTCTTAAGTATATTAAGAAGGTCCAGAACAATGTCATAAAGTGAAAATTGCCAAAAACATCTGATTGGCAGACCTAATATGAAGGCTTTTCTTCATTTTTTCTACCTGAAGTGCTAAGGCCAACTCTTCCTTGTAGGGTGAGCCCATTCCCACAGTTTCAGCTGAAAAATCACATATGCTCACTTTTCCATCTTCCTTTGAAGTCATAGGCAAGCAAGTGGCTAAATTCTGACCAGTGAGATGCTAAGAAACATCTTGGTGCTTTGGTGTTTCTGGAAAAAAATTTTTTCTCGCTAATAAAAACGGAAATGCAGACTGTGATTTTTCTTCCCTTTTCTCCTCCCTCTTTTATGATCATTATCATGGGATAACGTGTTGCCTGGAGCAGCAGCAGCCACTTTGAGACAATGAGGAAACAAATTTACATAAAAGACTCAAGAAATAATCTTATGCCTTGATGATATCATTGATTCACTAAGGCATCCCTTGAAATTCTCTTCTGGAGCAGTTATGAGATAATACTTATTTTTAATTTGAAATTTTCTGGATATTTCATTTAAAAGGAATCATACAATATGTGGCCTATTTTGTCTTCCGTCTTCACTTAGCACCATGTTTTCAAGATTCATCCATACAATTCATGATGCTTTAAAACACTTAACTGGTGATATAAATAGACAAGTAGATTTAAACACCCATGGGCATTAGGAGAGGAGCAGTCCTTCATAATGGTTAGGACTGTGATTCTGGTGATGGAACTGAATTGAAATCCCAACTCTTCTCCTTACCAGCTGTGAGGCATTAGAGAAGTTATCTGAATTCTCTGTGCCTCTCTTGCTCATTGGTTGAAATGAAGTGGCAATAACACTATAAGATGTTAAGCTCTGAGGCAATCAGTGACTTGCAAGAGTGCTTGTTAAGAGTCAGCATTTACTGAGCTATTATTATTACTATACATCAAAACCCTGAGTGGATGAAATACCCAGTAGATGGGAATTTTAGACCAGGAAAGGGAGCATCATCCTATCTACCCGCTAAGCCTTATTCATCTCTCTAGACCATCCCCTAATGCAGGGCTGGGAAACACCAGGCATGTAATACAGGTTTTCTGAGGGAATAAATCAACTATTGAATATATATTCCTCATAAAATTCTTTATACACTTCCTTCAGTTTGCCAGATTTTTTGGTTTTCAAGAAAAGACAGACATACAAAAATTATATGAAATCACACAACCATTAAATATTAGTAAAGTAATCGATGAAAATATTCAAATAAAACATCTTGACTGGTCAAAGACTTCATGTTTCAACTTCTAAAGTATATGTGTTCTGTTTCTTTTTTCCCTTTCAAAAACAAATAGTTAAAAAGACAACATTCATAGTTGCAAGGAAGTAGATTCACTCTTATTGAAGCAGTAGAGATTTACTAAAGGATTTTAAGATTCTCCAAGAATGACTGAAGTTGACGGAGAGATTCTAGGCAGAGCTTCTGGGAATAGCTAGCAGAACCATTTAACAGGACTGTTTTCTTACAGGAATCCCAGTGACTCTGCCTTAATGAACCTCCACCCCATCACTATCCTTGACCCTATGCTACTTCCACTATCAAAACCACACGTGTTCTTACACAGTGCCTCCCACAGATATATCTGAGGATCAGAATTGAGTTCAGAAGCTCACACTGATGCACGAGGAAGCTGAGAACATAATTTATTTTTGATTCTGAGTTTAGGTTATCAATTCCCAACAGGAGATGTTATCCAAACATATAGTTTTAAACTGGAGTAAGCTGATAGTTGCTTATGAAAGGGAATCTAATTCCCTTTTCTCCTAGACATACAGTTGTACTGTGTGTCCCAACATCCTTTGCAGGTAGGCAATATCATGTGACCAGGTTCTGTCCAATGGAAGTGGCCGAGTGTCAAGGGCTGTTTTCAGACTCCACACATAGACTCCTCCCACACGGCCCTCGTTCTAGTCTCTCTCCCCAGCAGCTGGCGGGATTCACAGACACAACAAAGCTCTCTCGGGTTCTAGGGATTACCAGAGCATGCAAGGGGCCTGGGTCCCTGAGTGACTGTATCAAACAGAATGCCCTATAGCCCCTGAGCTACTTGGACTCTGGGCTAAGCCGTGGAGATGCAAGAGTGTACCTGTGTCTGTAGCTACCATTATTTTAAACTAATTAAGGGCAGACCTGAATAATAATTTTTAAAAAATGTCTCAGGTAAACAATGCACCCTCAATTTTAAATTCAATAAGTTCTATCATTAAAGTTTTCAGGCATTTTAAAAAGAATAATCCCAGGAATTCCATGGAGGTATAGTCATTAAGACACCTCGCTGTCACTGCTGGAGAGCCTGAGTTCAACCCCTGGTGTAGGAACTAAAATCCCATGATTAACTCATTGCAGTTTAAAAAATAAATTAATTAAAAATAAACAGACGAGTAACCCAATCACCTCAATTAGTTATTATGGATTTATAAACCCATCAGTATTCAGTCTCTGCAACACACACCAAACATTTACAGAGCTGTCAATACTTTGTTGAATGAATCACCTGATAACTAGGTTTCAAAATGCAACCATATAAACTACTGAACACTGCACAGCAACCACAACCCTTATAAAACCTTGTAAAACCTCTCTCAAGAAAATGCACCAGACTCACTTTATGACCTGCTCTATTAGGTATTGAAATGTTTGCATATTTAAAGGCTTTCATGGTAGAGAGAAAATCATTTCTTTTTCTTTATGGGTCATTTACTTTCCTGCATGTTAAGTTAACAGGAGAAAAAAAAAGCTGACATTTACTTTAACACATTATTGGATATAAATATGTATGAGTCTCACATGCATTCCTCCCGGGAATGCAGGGCGTGTGAACTCAGAGCATTGGTCCCTTCAGGCCCGGGAAAGTTTGCTGTAATGTCTCCATAATTGACCCTTCCCAGACAGTCTCCCTGAAAGTTCCCTCTGTATGCAATTTTTAGTTCAATTGTTATCCTCCAGGTTATCTAGATACTGATCTCTCACCACATTTTAAGAACCAAAAGGAATATCTTAGAAAATGGGGGAAAAAATGAAAAAGTCAAACATGGAATTATTATTGATATTTTTTAAGACTGGAATCTTATACCATCTAGAAAGTCACTGACTGATCTTTTATCTTCTACTCTGATTCTTTATATTTGGCCTGGAAAGGGATGTGGTGGCATTTTGACCTTATTCTGTATGATGCCAACCTCAAGATGAAACCTCTTGATTAAAATCTTGGATTCTGGATTTGGAATGCTTAGGTCTCAATCCTAACTTCACCACTAACTTGTTCTGTGACTCAAGGGAATCCTTTAAGCCTCCGTGTCTCCGTTTAAAAAATGATGAAACCAAAGACTACCACAGGGGTGAAGGAGTTTAGTGAGATACCCAGGGCAGTGCCTGTTACACAATTTTTTAATGAGATATAATATTTTTTTCACTTAAAATATACAATTTTAAAGGCTACTTTTCATTCACAGTTATTACAAAGTGTTGGTTATATACCTTGTGTTGTACAATACATCTTTGCAGCTTTTCTTACACTCAGTAGTTTATACCCCCCTTTCCCGACTCCTGTACTGCCCCTCCCCTCTGGTAACCACCAGTTTGTATATCTGAGTCTACTTCTTTTTTGTTACATTCAATAGTTGATTGTATTAATATTTTTTAGATTCCACATGTAAGTAATATCATGCAATATTTGTCTTTGTCTGGCTTCTTTCACCTAGCATGATGCCCTCTACATCTATCCGTGAAAATCTGCAAATAGCAAAATTTCATTCTTTTTTATGGCTGAGTAGTACTCCACCGAATATATGTACATCTTCTTTATCCATTCATCTGTTGATGGATACTTAGGTTGCTTCCCTATCACCATAAACATTATTTACATATTTACAATTGTAAATAATATTGCTATGAACAGTGGAGATATCTTTTTGAGTTTGTCTTTTTTTTTTTTTTTGGTGGAGGGGATATATACCCACGAGTGGAATTGTTGGATCGTATGGTAGCCATATTTTTAGTTTTTCTGTTTGTTTTATTTATTTATTTTTGCCACATAGCATGTGGGATCTTAATTGCCCAACCAGGGATTGAACCTGTAACCCCTGCAGTAGAAGCACTGAGTTTAGCTTAGTTTAATGTGTTGAGAAACGGCCATATTGTTTTCCATAGTGACGTCATCAGTTTATATTCCCACCAATAGAGTACAAGGGTTCCATTTTCCCCACATCCTGGTCAATATTTGTTGCTTGTGTTGTTTTTGCTGATGGCCATTCTGATAGAGGTGAAGTGCTATCTCACCGTGGTTTTCATTTGCATTTCCCTGATGATTAGTGATGCTGAACATCTTTTCATGTGCCTGTTGGCCATCTGCATTTCCTCTTTGAACCACACAGTTCATGTTTGGTACAGCTCAGCTCTTATTTTATTTAGACATGGAAATATTTTTCAAATTCCCTATGTGTTTGAATTCCAGAGCAGCATTAACAACCAGCAGCTCATTTGTCTGAGACTCTAGAGAAAAAAGCTCAGCAAAATTTTAAAGTAAGTGCCAGTCATTCTCCCCTTTGAGTTGAGCATCCACAATGGGCCAGGGATTGGGCACAAAGTAAAGATACTAAAAATACTGCCATGATCCAAACAAGTTCGGCTCAGTTCAGTCGCTCAGTTGTGTCTGACTCTGTGACCCCATGAACTGCAGCACACCAGGCTTCCCTGTCCATCACCAACTCCATGAGCCTGCTCAAACTCATGTCCATTGAGTCAGTGATGCCATCCAACCATCTCATCCTCTGTCGTCCCCTTTGCGGAAGTTTGGGGATCTCATTCTCTGTTCTTTCTTCCTGTGGCTCACACTCTTTCCCCACTGCCCTCAAGATGGCAACAGTAGCCTACGGACCCCCAAAGAAGTCTATCCCCTGAAGCCTCATTCTCTCTACAGCAGCACAGAATTATCCTCTTGCAGTTCTGGAGACAAGAAGTCTGACCTGGGTCTCAGTACGTAAAATCAAGATACAGCAGGTCCTTCCAGATGTTCTGGAGAGAAAATGATTTTCTGCCTTTTTCCAGTTCTGGGATTCGGGAAGGGGCTCTAAGGGGACAAAGGGAGCTTCATGCTTGTCCTCTCTCCAACCTCAAACCTCCTGATTTCACCTTCCTCCTCTGACAGCCCCCATCCATCCTGGTCCAGACCCCAGGCTATGGAAGAGGGGCAGGACTAGGGCACACAAACTAAGACCCCACCCTCTCAGAGATAGGGCAGAGCTGGGAGAGGGAAGACATGAGAACAGTGATCAGCTATTGATGTCAGGCACATCCCTGACACTCCTGGGACCTGGACAGATGGAACGCAATGGAGATGGATGCAATCTGTGTCTAACCTGGGAACAAGGCAGAAAGACAGACATGGTGATTCTGTATTTCTGGTAGGTCCTTATACATGTATGACAGTCCAAGACAAAAGTAGGGGAAGAGAGAAGAGGCACTGCTCTCCAGGTACCATGGTTCCCCCTCTCCCCAACTGGGTGTCTTCATCTGAGCTGGGAGGTGAGCTCCATTTCATCCTTAGGCTCTGCTTTTGATTTATTTGAAATAGACTCAGGAGGAAAGTGAAGTTTTATTTTTTTCTCTCCCTTATGTCTCCTTTCCAAAGTGAATAAACAAAAACTAGACCAATAAATAGGGTTGATAGTTCATGAAAAAGGAGTAGAACTCATATGTTTCTGTGAACGTATAGAATTATTACACTGACTGTCTTGTGTGTCCTCAAAATGTGCCCCTTTAGAAAATCAGAATGTTTTATAGACATATGGCTAAGCCCTTGTAGGTACTTGAGACAGACCCCCCACCAACCCACATTTCAGTGTCTTCAGACAAGGGATCCAGTATCACTTCCAGTCCAGCGAGAAGCAAGTCTTTCCAAATTTGATAGAATGTAAGTGTCAGGGTACAGATATCATGGCAGGCACACATTAAGGATGAAGTCAGTGTTAGAAGTTCCCTGCTCTTTCCATTCTTCAAGCTTTAGATGAGAGCTTCCCTGGTGGCTCAGCTCAGCAGTTAAGAACCCGCTTGCCAAAGCAGGAGACACCAGAGATGCAGCCTCCATCCCTGGGTCAGGAAGATTCCCTGGAGGAGGAAATGGCAACACTCTCCACTGTTCTTGCCTGGGAAATCCCATGGACAGAGGAGCCCGGTGGGCTATAGTCCATGGGGTCGCAGAGTGAGACATGACTTAGCATGCACAACCTTAGATGAACCAAATCAAGTATTATTTGGGAAGAGCTATTATTTGAATAGATGGTTGAAATACCATTTGGTCCCAGGACAAGTTAAAATTGGCTGCTGTTAGCCTTTTAGAGGATCTGGCTAAACTGGTGTTTATTCATACTCAACTCTGTGGAATTCCAGTGTCTGGAATGTAAGAAAATATATTATTGGAGGTTGATGTCTGTGTTTTATAGTACTGGCTGATAGGCATTAGAGAGGAAAATATAATTAGAATTGTATGAAAGATGTAATCTATTTGGTGCTAATGAGGACTGTCTGTTTATTCTGTTCTTTGTCAGTGTTCATTTCCTCAACAAGCAAGATTTTTTGCTTTCTCTTTTTAAAATTACAGATAAAAGTGAAAAGAGAAACATTAAACACGGTTGCATTGGTTTTGGGAAACTGTCAGATTCATGGCCATATTTAGTTAATAGGCTGTACTTAATACATTCAGAGAACTAGGATCATGGCATCTGGTCCCATCACTTCATGGCAAATAGATGGGGAAACAGTGGAAACAGTGTCAGACTTTATTTTTGGGGCTCCAAAATCACTGCAGATGGTGATTGCAGCCATGAAGTTAAAAGATGCTTACTCCTTGGTGGACTTCCCTGGTGGCTAAGACTGCCAGGAGCCAGCATGAAGAACTCCGCCCATGGCAAAGGTCACGAGGAAGGAGGCTTGGCATATGCAAATGCGTGGTCAAGCCTCAGGAAACCCCCTGTTCCCAAGCATCTACCCCCAAAACCAGAGTCTGTTTTTATGCTCTCCTCTACACCTCTGACTTTACCAGGGGTTCTCCCCCATAACCATTTCTCTCGGAGAAGGAGTTAACTTGCAGCTCCAGTTAATAAAAATTCCTGGGCGTGAAAAGAGTGTTTCAACTTATGAACTCCTCTGAAGGTTATCTAACCTGCTTGTACAGGTTCGTCCAGCCACATGTGATTGTTTACAGCCTCCCACCATGAGAGGCACAAGATGCTTTAGACTTAACTAAAGCCAAATTCTTTTGGGAAGTTAGGAATTATTAGTATAGAGGGTTAGTTAGGAATCATATTGGTGGAGGGTTTTTCATTTGTTGTGCCAATAATTGCTGCTAATTCTCTGCCCTGGGTGAGACAAGGATGTCTCAGGTTGTCTTACCTCTCTGCTGACAAACTAGCTTGTGTGACAAGATTATCCATACTCCTGCCACTACACACATGATTGTTTACTACCTCTCAACCATAAACAGCGCAGAGAATTTTGGAGTACTTTGAGAGTCTTAATTAGCATAGGGCTTTTCTCATTGTTGAGTCAATGATTGCTGCCAGGCCTCCATATCCTTAGGCACCTGGGAATATATTAATCAATGTATTTGAAATATAGAAAAGGAAATACAGTAGTTTTTGATGTTAGCAATACTAGACTTTTTGAGTTAACAAACTTTCTCTATTGTTATAGATCACTGTACTTTGTTATAAATCACTGTGTCCTTGCTATGTAAAAATGTAACTTTATCACTATCTTAAGACTAAATATATCTTAAGGGGAACCTTGGTGAAGGGTTTTCATTTGTTGGGCTGATGTTTGCTGCTAAATCTCTATATTCCCTGCCTTTATAATAAATATAGCTAACATATAAGAAAAATAAGTACTAACCTTTAAGATTGATCATGTTAACCTTGGGTTAAATAAATTCCTTTCTGGATTGTAACTCACTACACCCTCACCCTATAGGAATGCAACTTTATTTGGAGAGTGGTGCCTGGTTTAAGAAAAAACCTTGGAAAAAATAAGTCTTTTGGTTATCAGAAAGAAAGGGTCGTAAATGTCAGCAGGCCTCATGGCCAGAAGATGATGTAAAACCTCTAAGACCTTTTTTATGTAAAGAACCTGATTTTGATAAAGGTCAGGACTGCTGACCCCCTCGTGACTCTGTATTCATCCCTATGTGTAACAAAAGGTATATAAGCAAACCTGAAAAATAAAGAAATGGGATCAGTTCCTGGAAAAAACTGATTCTCCCATATCGTTCTTTCTTGCTCCCCGTTTTTCTGGCTGAATTCCCACCTGGAATGCGGGTACTCACCAAGCCTGCTAATTATGCTTGGGCTTCTAAGATTGGACCGGGGAGGCCTTAGTGCCTCCTTTCCTTCGGGAGAACGGAAAGACACCTGTGGCCTATGTAGGTGGTGATTGGTATTCCACATAAACCAAGTTATTCAGCATCTTTTTCTCCACTAATATTTCCTACTACACTATCTGTTTCTAATCTCTCTCTCTATCTATAATTAAATAAGTCATTTCAAAGGACGGTGACTCCATCTCACCTTCAAATCACCCTGGATCCACCAGGGCTGGACCCCGGCATCAGATGGTAAAGCGTCTGTCTACAATGAGGGAGACCTAGGTTCAATCCCTGGGTCAGGAAGATCTGCTGGAAAATAAAATGGCAATCCACTCCAGTATGTTGCCTGGAAAATCCCATGGACAGAGGAGCCTGGTAGACTACAGTCCATGGGCTCGCAAAGAGTTGGACACGACTGAGTGACTTCACTTTACTCCTTGGAAGAAAAGTTATGACTAACCTAGATAGTATATTCAAAATCAGGGACATTACTTTGCCAGCAAAGGTCCATCTAGTCAAGGCTATGGTTTTTCCAGTGGTCGTGTATGGATGTAAGAGTTGGACTGTGAAGAAAGCTGAGCACCAAAGAATTGATGCTTTTGAACTGTGGTGTTGGAGAAGACTCTTGAGAGTCCCTTGGACTGCAAGGAGATCCAACCAGTCCATTCTGAAGGAAATCAATCCTGGGTATTCTTTGGAAGGACTGATGCTAAAGCTGAAACTCTAGTACTTTGGCCACCTCATGCGAAGAGTTGACTCATTGGAAAAGCTTGTGATGCTGGGAGGAATTGGGGGCAGGAGAAGAAGGGGATGACAGAGGACGAGATGGCTGGATGGCATCACCGACTCGATGGATGTGAGTCTGAGTGAACTCTGGGAGTTGGTGATGAACAGGGAGGCCTGGCATGCTGCGATTCATGGGGTTGCAAAGAGATGGACACGACTGAGTGACTGAACTGAACTGAACTGAATCCATCTTTAATGCTGTTCATCACAGACAACTCCCGATTACCCTGTCAGCAGTAACTTTCCAGTCAGGTGAGTGTCACTTTGGGTGGTGAATTTTTTCACCTAGTAATTAGTCCCAGTCAAAATTTCAGAAGAATGAAGCCCCAGCCTATATCATATGCTAAAATCATGAGAGACCAAGAAGCAGAAAAGCCTGTCAAGCCACTTCTGAATTCCTCATCCACAGACACCATTAGTGATTATCAATAATCACTACATTAAACCTCTGGATTGTGAAGGTGAATTTTACACAGCAATGAAAAACTAATACAACTACTGAGTTTCTTGTTGGCGAGGGGGCGAGTAGGGAGGAGGGGGGCGGAGAATAAACTTTATTCAAACACATTCCCACATTCACTTATTCAACAAATATTTACTGGGCACCTGCTCTGCACTGGGTC
Organism: Madoqua kirkii; assembly: GCA_006408675.1. Classification (NCBI taxonomy): domain Eukaryota; kingdom Metazoa; phylum Chordata; class Mammalia; order Artiodactyla; family Bovidae; genus Madoqua; species Madoqua kirkii. The sequence continues at coordinate 19,579 of SJYC01146846.1, read as the reverse complement.
TTGAGGCAGAGAGAACAAGTCAGTCGGATCCACTACTTTCCTGATACTTAGTTGCTAAGTGGTGTCCAACTCTTTGCGATCCCATGGACTGCAGTATGCCAGGCTTCCCTGTTCTTCACTATCTCCCGGACTTTGCTCAAACTCAGTATCCACTGAGTCGGTGATAGCATCCATCCATCTCGCCCTCTGTTGCCCCCTTCTCCTCCTGCCCTCAGTCTCTCCCAGTATCCTAACTTTCTGAGTCCTCTGTAACTTAAAAGTCAGCCAAGCACAGAGGTCACCACGTCACATGGAACAGGGGCTGCTAATTCTGAAAACAGCACACTCAGGATGCAGAGGGTCTGTCTTCAGTTCTGCAAGGCCAGGTTGGCTTTTCAGGGATGCCAACACCTCTCAGTTTAATAAAACTTCCTGGTGAATCTAGTTGCATGGAAATTGGGGTTATTAATCCTGATTTCCTATTCCAAATACTTAGTGAAGATAAAGACTGACTTAAAGGTGCAGCTTTATTTCCATTTGAGGTTGAGGTAGTGCATGGGAATCTGACTAAATTATAAGAAACAACTGGTTGTTGCCACAACTGGATTCCTGAGACTCTGTGGAATAAATCAAAAGTGATATTTTTAGAAAAAGAGGAAGAATTTTCAGCTGATACGAGAGAAGGAATAATTGTCTATTTATTTATTTAAAAATTATTTTTTGATCATCTGTTATATGCCTGGCATTGTTCTGGGTGAAATAGAAAACAACTAGAAATAAGGTTAATATCACCATAGTGTTTACAGTCAAGGTAGAGGAGAAAGAAAACAAATAAAAACTAAAAGGGTGAGATAATTACAATTCATGGTGATTATCTTAAAAAGTGTGAGTCAGGAGAGTGACTAGGGTCCAGGCCATTTTGGAAGAGACTCTCTGAGGAGCTGCCATTCCAAGTAAGACCTGAGAAGTCAGAAAGAGTCATCAGTGTAAGGCTTAGAGGAATGAGTATTTCAGGGAGAGAGAATAGCAAGTAGGATGTGCTAAGGTCTTGAGGTAGGAGCGAGCTTTGCTTGTTGGTAAAAGAGCTGGAAGGGTCATGGTGACTTGAGAGCAATGAGCAGAGAGGTGGACGGGGAGCAGGTGTATCCATGAGAACTTGGGCGCTGAGCACATAATATTTTAAAGCCCTAGGCTGCTCAGGTGCTCAAGAATAAAGTGACACAGTTGTGACCTCTAAGGAGCTTTGGAGAAGGGAATGGCAATCCACTCCAGTGTTCTTGCCTGGAGAATCTCATGGACAGAGGAGCCTGGACGGCTAAAGTTCATAGGATGCAAAGAGTCGGACACAACTGAGCAATTAACACTACTACTGCTAAGGAGCTAATACTCTAGAGAAGAAAAAGCTACGTGAAATTGAAGAACTCTTGTATAAGAAATATCCATCATCTGTCCTCTCTATCATTTCATCTTAGAAAGCTAGTCCCACCCCCGAGCCCTGACCAGAGACTTCCTACTCTTATTACATTGTGACCTCCTCTCCTGGTCCCAGATGATTGGTCTGGAAGTAAACATTTGACCTCAGCTAGGCCAACAGATTCTTTCTACTTGATATTCCATCTATTAGTGACATGGGCTTGACTTGTATCAGAGAAACTCAAGGCCAAGGGGCAGCAGAGAAACCCGACCAAGAAAACTCAATGACAACTGAAAAGAAAAAGAACAATAATAAATAATAATAACAGTAATAGCACAGACCCATCAACCACACACTAGATCCCTGACTTTATTCTAAGCACTTTAAATATTGATATGTTTTATCTTCACAACCACCTGTGAAGTAGGCATTTTTAAATTTTTATTTATGTATGGATGGATGGATTTAGGCTGCGCTGGGTCTTCATTACTGCGAGCGAGCTTTCTCTGGTTGCAGCGAGCAGGGGCTACTCTCTGCTCATGGTGCTCAACTTTCTTATTGCAGTGGCTTCTCTTTTGCAGAGAGCGGGCTCTAGAGCACAGGCGCAGCAGTCGTGGCACGCAGGCTTGGTTGGCCCTTGGCATGCTCAGTCTTCCCAGTCCAAGCACTGGCACCATGTCTCCTGCACTGGCTGGCTTCCCTGGTGGCTCAGATGGTAAAGAATCTGCTTGCCATGCGGGAGACCTGGGTTCAGTCCCTGGGTTGGGAATATCTACTGGAGAAGGGAATGACTACCCACTCCAATATTCTTTCCTGGAGAATTCCATGGACAGAGGAGCCTGGCAGGGTACAGTCTGTGGGGTTGCAAAGAGTCAGACACGATTGAGTAACTTTCACTTTCACCTGCATTGGCAGGTGGATTCTTAACCCCTGGACCACCAGGGAAGTCCTAAAATAAGTATTGCTTTAGCTGTTTTGCAAATGAGAGAACTGAGGCACAGTCTGGAAATGAAAAATGCAGAGAGAGGATCAACAAGATACCACTAGGTCCCAAAGGCAAAGAACAACTAATTAACTGCTAACAATCTAAGATCTCAGCAGGAGAAAACTGATACCACTGTGCTTGGCATGTGAATGGTGTTCACTGTTCTGTTGTCTGCTTTTCTCCCTAAGAATCTCACACCCCCAACCCTAGCCTTTTAGGAGGTTTTTTCAGGGGCTTTAAGCTCTCATCCGAAAGCCCACATGCCAGGGGCCTCTGTGAAATGAGAGCTGAGGGCAGCCCTCACCCTTGTCACTCTTCAAAGTCCTCAGAAAGCTCAGGTTGACACTTTCACCCAAAGGGCATGTCCTTGCTACTCCCCAGCTGGGCATGAGTGAGTGAATGAAAGTCAGTCAGTCATGTCTGACTTTTTGTGACCCCATGGCCTATACAGTCCATGGAATTCTCCAGGCCAGAATATCAGAGTGGGTAGCCTATCCCTTCTCCAGTGGATCTTCCTAACCCAGGAATCGAACCAAGGTCTCCTGCACTGCAAGCAGATTCTTTACCAACTAAGCTATTAGGGAAATCCAGCTCAGGTTATATTCAGTATCCTTTCCTATCCTTTTTAACCCATGAAGGCCAAGCCTCTTTGTGTTTCTGAAGCCCCCTTTTATGCACACACTCTTTAGTTTGTTTCTTAACATCACTACTGAAAGGTTGTTGCTGAACCAACAAAAGATGCCGGGATTCTTGGCCTCCAGAGGAAAATAATTCAATCTGGGGCCAGAGACAAGGCTTGATTGCTCAGAATTTTTGTGTAAGAAAGTTTTATTAAAGTATAAAAGAGATAGAGAAAGCTTCTGACATAGACATTAGAAGGGGGCAGAAAGAATACCCACCTGCTAGTTTTCAGCTGTATGTTATATAGTTACTAGCAGTCTGTTAATGAAAGAAAGGAATGTCTTAAAACTCAGAGAATGGCACCAGGCCCTTCATCCATAAAATGTATTTTGGAATAATCTTGGGACCAGATGAGCTATCCTGGGACATAAAACGATTGACTTGAATCTTGTATAGAGGCAGGTTACCATAAAAATAGATTTGTTTACATAGATTAGGGAAACAGTGTCTGATTATAACATACTGTTTTGTCAAGTCGGTTCTGAGCCATTAGGCAGAACCAACTTGAAGACAGTGTCTGGGGTAAATGCATAGTATATTAACATAGCTTAAGACAAACATTTCCAAAAGAAAAATGTATTGGTTAACTCAAGGTCTGAAAATAGTTAACTTCAGGTGGACCCAGGTGTCATTATGGCAACAGAGTATTTTAAGAGAAACCTTTTTTTAAATTTGTATAGAGAAGGGAAAAATATATATATATATCACTATATTACTAGTTTGTTTCTTCCTGCCACTTAAAGAGAGAGAAAAAAAATGTCTGACACTTGTAGCCTATTTCCTCCATTTGGAGACCCCTGGCCTTCCTGCCTCTTACCCTTTCACCACCTTGCTTCCTAAAAGATCACCTAATGCCATCCAGACAGAATGTCGTGAGGTTGTCATTGACTTAACTCTAATCCTGTAGCTCTAAGGTTTGGGAAATCTTGCTGTTGAAGGGATTTTCCTCTAACTGCTCTACAAAGAGACAGCAGGATTAATATTTGGCTATAAAACTGGCAATTTGCAAGTTGTGGGATGTAGCAAGATGGTGCCAGAAGATACCCAGGATCTTCTGCCAAGAGGGAGCAAGGATTTCTTGAGGTTCAAGTGACTTCCCCCAAAGGCCATGTTGCCGAAGAAGTGCTGTTTAGAAGAAGCCCCGGAAGGGGCCCACTTCTGAGGCTGGCAGTGAGCAACACAGACTGGGCTTCCAGTGTTGTGTCAAATCTATCCGCCAAAGGTTTATCAAGCACCTTCATGGTGTGCTGTTCTAGGCTCACAGATTAGCAAGGAGAAAAACAGACCAATGATCCTGCCTTCATGAAGCTTACATTTGAGAAGAGAAAGGCAGAAAAGCTAATGAAGTAAAGTATATTGCATGACGCAGAAATACAAACACAGCCAAATAAAGTCAGAAGAAAGATAAGGATTTTTGTTGATGGGGATTGCATTTTAAATCAGGTAGCTTGGAAATGCTTCCCTGAGAAGGTGACATTTGAATAAGTTGGGGATAGAAATATAGAAAAATCAAATAATAAATATAATGATGATGATGATGATAGCAACAATTACAATAATAATAAACACTTGCTTATTCCTTGGAAGAAAAGTTATGACCAACCTAGATAGCATATTCAAAAGCAGAGACATTACTTTACCAACAAAGTTCCATCTAGTCAAGGCTATGGTTTTCCCAGCAATTATGTATGGATGTGAGAGTTGGACTGTGAAGAAAACTGAGCACCAAAGAATTGATGCTTTTGAACTGTGGTGTTGGAGAAGACTCTTGAGAGTCCCTAGGACTGCAAGGAGATCCAACCAGTCCATTCTGAAGGAAATCAATCCTGGGTATTCTTTGGAAGGACTGATGCTGAAGCTGAAACTCTAGTATTTGGCCACCTCATGTGAAGAGTTGACTCATTGGAAAAGACTCTGATGCTGGGAGGGATTGGGGGCAGGAGGAGAAGGGGATGACAGAGGATGAGATGGCTGGATGGCATCACTGACTCAATGAACGTGAGTCTGAGTGAACTCCGGGAGTTGGTGATGGACAGGGAGGCCTGGCGTGCTGCAATTCATGGGGGTCACAAAGAGTAAGACACGACTGAGCTACTGAGCTGAACATAGTACTCAGTAGGTACCCCTACTGTCCTAATACTTGACCTCATTGCTTCTTCATTTATAGATAAATAAACTAAGGAACAAAGAATTAAGAAACTTCCCCAAGTTCACAAGGGCAGTAAAGTACACAGACAGGCAGTGACCCAGCAGTCTGGCCGCAGTGTCCACTCTCTGAAGCTCAGTGGCCCTTTGTTTTTCCTATAATATAGAAGGAAATGGATATATTTGCATGTCCAGGAATAGAGACAGGACTCTCGAGTCCTGCCTTGGCTGCCCTTAATCCCCATGATGTGGTAAGTCATTTACCGTCTCTTGCTCCTTATCAAAACATCATTGACAATAACAGCACCTGCTTTTCAGGGCTGTTATGAAGTTAAAATGAGCTATAGATATACAGTTCTTAAAAGACTTCCTGGAACATGGTAAGTACTCCATAAAGAATATTAGTGTTTTGATAATGGTTGTTCCCTTTTAAATCATAGGTATGGTGTATAGGTATGGTGTACGGGAAAATAAAGTTGCCCTTAGTAGAGAGAAGTTCAGGAACCACCAACCTGTCATCTCTGGTAGCTCTTCACAAGACCCACCTTCCAACATTTCTTACTTTTTCAGCCAATAAACAACATGTCCAGGGAGACTGGCCTTTTTGTTCCCAGTCATCAACAGAGATAAATGGGATGTGCAGACAGGAGGAAAGTGGAGAAGGAAATCCTGTGTTGCCCCTGTGGGTCCCCTAGGGAGAAGCATGTGTCCTTGTAACAACATCCCATGGGTCCAAATGCTTGATATTAACAACAGCATTAATATACCCATGGTTATCTCTGTATAGGGAGTCCTAAGTTCTCTGGTTTTAAGGTTTTACAGAACCGTCCATCCTGCAGTCTCTACAGGCAATAATTTGTTAAATGCCCACACAAAGAAAGTGCTAGCCTAAGATGGGGACAGGAATCTGAAAGGAAAACCTAGAAAGTTTTCTTTATTTTGGACACTCTAGTAACACGAAAACATCTTATATGTTTCCCAGGGAGATATACTTTATTTCACCTCTTTACCTACTAGTCTCTGCTTTTCTTAGCAGCAGTCTCTGAAAAAAAAACAAACAAAAACCAAACTTTCTTGACTGAGAAACTGAAACTCCAATCACTGGAACGCCCATTAGAGGGAAGGAAAAGGGTCTGATGTATGGAAGGGAGTCAGTGAGGTTGCTCGGAATGATGGGGAAGAAGGATCTCTTGGGTGTGTAAATGGGCTGTTAGTGAACTCTTATTTCTGTTCTCTGCTTTACAAGTTCCAGCTTCCATTCCTTGTGACTTTCAAACAACGGAATGTGTTACTTGGGCCAATTATGTGCCTCTTATTCTTTGTCTCCCTCTTGGGCAAAATTCTGATTTAATTTCAACCCATAGGAAGTTTGGGCCCATCATATTTGAATGTGGTCATACAGATATGAGATGGCTCCATCCCAAATGTCTCCTGTATCTGCTGTTGTAGATGTGGACAGAAACGTTATCTGTTGGTGGCTCAGTTGGTAGAGTATACCCAAGTTCAATCCCTGGGTCGGGAAGATCCCCTGGAGAGGGAAATGGCAACCCACTCCAGTATTCTTGCCTGGCCTGGTAGGCTACAGTTCATGGTGTCACAAAGAGTCAGACATGACTGAGTGACTAATGTGTGTGCATGCACACACACGCACATGGTGTCTCACACACACACACACACAGTCTCAAAAATAGCCCCCAGGCACCCATATGGGTTTGGTAGCTGGGGTTCCACCCTTAAAGCACTCATGAAATTCTCCTTTGGGAACTTTGGGACTATCCTCCAGTATCTGTGGGATTTTTATCTAGGTCAGTCCATCAATATTCACAAACAAGTCAGGAACCATCAAAAGACAGAAAGTCAGGCATTTGGGACATCTGGTTTACCGCCTCCCCCACCTTCACCCCTCCAACTCAGTGGTTGCACCTGACCCACTTGGCTGTTTGCAGCCACAGTAATTTCACATAGACCGGATGTCTTGCTGTCGGAGTCAAATATACTTGACTGAATCAATAGAGTTATTGTTCTGGGGCCAAAATATCTCTGGCTCATAACCTGGCTGTTGTTTCCCATAGTAAGTGAGTGTGATGTGAATTTCTAACCCTGCCTTGGTAAAATGCTCCCAGCCCTTTAAGAAGATGAAAGAAATAAGAACAACCTCTCTGAGCACTCCCCTGATATAACTTTTCATTTCACCAGTTACACCACAGCAGCAGAACAAATATTACAGGCTCGCGTAAAGTTCTGTAATGAATCCAATAAATGGCAAGAGCCTCCTATCCTCGGCTGTTCTCATTTAGGATGTGGTTTTTTTTTTTCTCTAATATGTTTCGTCCCCAATTCTTTGTGCTGTGAATCCACTACAGTAAAAACCTTTAAGAATCTGAAGTTCACCAGGAGCCATCCTCCACTTACAGCACAGAAATTGCTGGCACTGGCACTCAGTGCTTTCAGTTTAATCTGAACATAAATACAGGTATTTGTGATAGCAGTCACTAAAAGTAAAACTGTCAAACTGTCCAAACAAACTCGGAAACCCTGCCTAAGAAATGTGTTCACTCTCCTCTCTTACATGGCTCCACCTTTCCTTCAATTCCACCCAGAAGAGTGCAGGAGTAGAGATGCTCCCCTTCTGCTTGGAATGAGTGGGGACAACCATCTTCTACCACAGCCTATTCTAGAATCAAAACCCAGACCAACAGGGGACTTTATTCTAGCAAAAAATCATCGAAACATGGGACTTACATTGTCTTAACACGGCTGCTCATTGGCAGTGAAAACTGACTCCTGAAATAAAGAGAAAAATTCAAATGTGATAGTTCAGTTCAGTTCAGTTGCTCAGTCGAGTCCGACTCTGCGACCCCATGGACTGCAGCACGCCAGGCCTCCCTGTCCATCACCAACTCTCAGAGCTTGCTCAGACTCATGTCCATTGAGTTGGTGATGCCATCCAACCATCTCATCCTCTGTCATCCCCTTCTCCTCCTGCCTTCAATCTTTCCCAGCATCAGGGTCTTTTCAAATGAGTCAGTTCTTCGCATCAGGTGGCCAAGTATTGGAGTTTCAGCTTCAGCATCAGCTCTTCCAATGAATATTCAGGACTAATTTCCTTTAGGACTGACTACTTTGGTCTTCTTGCAGTCCAAGGGACCCTCAAGAGTCTTCTCCAATACCACAGTTCAAAAGCGTTAGTTCTTTAGTGCTCAGCTTTCTTTATGGTCCAACTGTCACATCTATGCATGACTACTGGAAAAACCATAGCTTTGACTAGACGGATCTTTGTTGGCAAAGTAATGTCTCTGCTTTTTAATATACTGTCTAGGTGTGACAACCAGTTTCCAAATTTGAGATTCTTTCCATTATATTTTATTACAGGATATTGAATTTAGTTCCCTGTACTATACAGTAGGACCTTGTTGTTTATTTTATATATAGTAGTTTGCATCTGCTAATCCCAAACTCCTAATTAATTTCTTCCAACTCTCTTCACTCTTTGGTAACCACAAGTCCTATGCCTGTGAGTCTTTGTTTTGTAAGTAAGTAAGTTTGTATCACATTTTTAGATTCTCCATATAAGTGATATTATGTGATATTTATCTTTATCTGACACTCCGATTTGTATGATAATCTCTAGATCCATCCAAGTTGCTGCAAATGGCATCATTCCCCTTTTTCATGGCTATGTAATATTCCAAATGATAACCCACTCCAGTATTGTTGCCTGGAGAAGCCCATGGACAGAGGATCCTGGTGGGTTACAGTCCATGGGGCCACAAAGAGTCGGACACTACTGAGCAACTAACACAGTGCAATAACAATATTTATATATTTTCTGTATGTACATGTATATCTGACATCTTCTCTATCTGTTTAACTGTTGATGGACAGTTAGGTTGTTTCCATGTCTTAGCTATTGTAAATAGTGCTGTTGAGAGGGTAACAGGCAGGAAGGCCAGGGGTCTCCAAACGGAGGAAATAGCCTGCAAGTGTCAGACATTTTATCTCTCTTAAGCAGCAGAGGGAAACAAACTAGAGATATTTTCTCCTTTTCTATACAAATTTAAAAGGAGATTTCTCTTAAAATTCTGTGTTGCTATAATGACACCTAGTTTCACTTGAAGTTAACCATTGCCTTTTTCTTATGGAAATGTTTATCTTAAGCTATGATAATGTACTACGCATTTACCCCAAGCTGTCTTCAAGTCAGTTCCACCTTTTGGGCTCAGAACCTACTTGATAAACCAATATGTTATACTCTGATATTGTTCCTCTAATCTATGTAAATGAAACTATTTGTATGGTGATTTGCCCTTCTTCAAGATTCAAGTTAATCCTTTTATGGCCCAAGATGAACCATTTAGAGCCAAGGTTATCCCAAAATACATCTTATGGGTGAGGGGCCTGGTTGAGAGGGTAACAGGCAGGAAGGCCAGGGGTCTCCAAACGGAGGAAATAGCCTGCAAGTGTCAGACATTTTATCTCTCTTAAGCAGCAGAGGGAAACAAACTAGAGATATTTTCTCCTTTTCTATACAAATTTAAAAGGAGATTTCTCTTAAAATTCTGTGTTGCTATAATGACACCTAGTTTCACTTGAAGTTAACCATTGCCTTTTTCTTATGGAAATGTTTATCTTAAGCTATGATAATGTACTACGCATTTACCCCAAGCTGTCTTCAAGTCAGTTCCACCTTTTGGGCTCAGAACCTACTTGATAAACCAATATGTTATACTCTGATATTGTTCCTCTAATCTATGTAAATGAAACTATTTGTATGGTGCTTTGCCCTTCTTCAAGATTCAAGTTAATCCTTTTATGGCCCAAGATGAACCATTTAGAGCCAAGGTTATCCCAAAATACATCTTATGGGTGAGGGGCTTGGCCATTCTAAGTTTTGAGACATTCCTTTTTTTCATTAACAGACTGCTGGTGACTATATAACATCCAGCTAAAGACTAGCAGGGGAGTACTCTTTCTGTCCCCTTCTGATGCCTATATCAGAAGCTTTCTCTATCTCCTTTATACTTTAATAAAACTTTGTTACACAAAAGCTCTGAGCGATCAAGCTTCATCTCTGGCCCCGGATTGAATTCTCCTCCGGGGGCCAAGAATCCTGGTGTCGTGATTCAACAACAACCTTTCACTGTTATTAACATTGGGGTGTGTATATCTTTTTAAACTAGAGTTTTCTCCAGATGTATGCCTAGGAGTGGGATTGTTGGATCATATGGTAGCTCTATTTTTAGTTTTTTAAGGAACCTCTATACTATTTTCCATAGCGCTTGTACCAATTTACATTCCTATCAACACAGGAGGATTCCCTTTCTCCACACTCTCTCCTGCATTTATTATTTGTATGCTGCCTGTGATGTATTTAATTTATAATTATCTTCTTCTTACAATGAGTGACAGAGATTTCCATCTGTAGGATAGATGCCATTTCTTAATTATCTGTATTTAAGTTAAATAAGGTGTTTGAGGATAATTTTAAGTAAATAACATTGATACTGTCATATGTTGTATTATGTGATTACAGTAAATAAGGCAAAAGTCAACAATGTGACATAAAATGCTGAAAATTAGTTAAATCTGTAAAAAGAAGACCAAAGGATGCATATAACAAAAAAGAAACATTTTCACAGATATCAAGAGCAACCTAGTGGTTCTAGTGGAGAGACAGAAGGGGAGGGGCAAGATGGGGTATGGGATGAAGAGGTACAAACAGATATAAAACAGATATAAACAGATATAAAACAGATAAGCAATAAAGATTCATTGTACAGCGCAGGCAAATAGAGCCATCATTTCACAATGATTTTAAATCAAATATACTTTATAAAAATACAGAATCAAAAAATAAAGAAAATGACAGAATCCACAAACTTGTGTGCATTCCATAATTAATAAAACCACAATTTATGAAAGTCGTGGTAAGTAGTAATGCAAGAGTTCATACTCTCTGAAGCTTTCTGTTCTGACCTAAATATTTCATATTCCTTAGTACTGTAAAAAATATATCAATTCTACTCATATTTATTAAACAGAATTTTGTAAAGTGTTAGGACTCCTCTGGGTGGTGTCCAGTGTGATTTTAAGTGACCACTCCCCCAAGACAGAACTTTAGAACTGAGAATCACATAGTGAGAAATTGTATTCCCTTTTCAATTCTCTTTCGATCCTTTCTATTAAAACAAGGGGAAAAAATCATTTTGAAGGCAGAAATCGTTAACAACTCTAACATTTGCTAATACCCGTTTTTAACCTAGAGAGACCTGGCCTTAAGCCCAGAGCCTTTGCAAGAAGCAGAATCTAACTAGAAGTCTGTTTGTAGCAGTTACATTTTTTATCATTGCAGTTATCAAAGTTCCAACCTACAGCACCTATGTAACAGACTTTTTAAAAAATTTTTCTCTGGAGCATCTTTGCAAGGAGGTGACTCCAGGGTTCTTCAGCTCCTAGAAGCTAAAAGGTATCAGAGATATCAGGCAGTGTCTCTGCATTTCTATTAGTGTCTTCAGAGCAGCTGGAAATGGGTGACTCCAAACATCAAACCCTCAGGCATTAGCTTCCTAGACATGAAATATGGGTAAAGTGACCCTTTCTCTCACCCCAAGAAAGCCTTTCTCCTGGAAAGACCGGTTTATCTGGGAATTTCCCCCCCACCTCTGAGCCCCTTTCTGTCTATAAGGCCAGGAATGCATCACATGTCCAACTCTGCTCAGGACACAGGACAAAGGGGATGGGGTCACCGTGGCTTTGAGCAATGATGATCTGCCTGGAGGACCAAGGGAGGGCAAGGCCTCATCCCAGCAGGACCCAGGTGTATATGAAGGATACTTGGTGTTTACCTCACTGCCCACTGTCCTGTCTCAGGCAGGAATGCTCTGAATACACCCCCTCTGAGAGCAGAGAACCTCTTCTCTCCTCAGAAGCCTCCTGGGCACCATTCTATAGATTTGAGGCTGTGTCTTAAGTATGAAACTTGCAGCCAAGCTTAAGCTGCTCCCCAAGACAAAAACACAGGCTCATCTCTGTATCAGGATGGCTGGAGCCAGGTTATGATTCTAGGATGGAAAACTTTGTGTTACCCTTTTGCTGATCTCAAGTCTAAGATTTCACATGAAAGAGGGGAGGATGTTTTTCTGAAGGAACTTACTGGAGCCAGTTAGGTTTAAGTGAACTGAAAGCAGAATTTTCTCCTTAATGGGTTTTCGCATCTCTTCCAAAGAAAATTCCATTAAGGACTCAGTTCAGCTAACACTCTTCAGTGCCAACTGAAGGGAACTTCAGATTGTGTTAAAGTCTGAATTATGAAATTTTGAAAAGAAATATGATTTTATTGTCAAATACAGTAGCTAAGATAATTCAAATAAGGCTGATCAACATTGGAAAAAATGAATAATGGTAATAAATTCTCATTATCCTTTTGGGTCAGTGAAAATGAGGGCCTGTTTTCATCTTTCTTCGCATGATTATTTTCCCTTTGATATTGCAATATTCCTACTCATTACACTTGTTGTTGCTATTAATTTGGATTTGCTTACCAAACGTTTTGTTAATGAACTTATAACATGGCCCTGCTAATCTTCATGAGTTTTGCATTGGAGATTGTTTAATTTATAGGCTAACAGCATCCTAAGCAACAACCATATTTTAAGAGAAATGTAGCCAGCTTGCAGACTGCCATTACTAAGCTCCAGCTATGCCCTGGCTTTATGTCAAGACCTTTGGTCATCATAAGAATCATGAGGCTAGACATGCTTTGACCCCACTTCACAGATAGGGCCTAAAAGGGCTTTGATAGGGCTTCAATAAAGCTTTTCCTTACTTAAAGAAAAAAAAAAAAAAAAGGAAATGAAACTTGCCATGTTCCTGTCTTTGAATGTAAGCAAATGAAGATGGACAAAACCTGAAACTGCCCAGCTTTCAGTTTTTTGGTATATTAAATAATGATCATTTTGCTTAAAACATTCTAGTTGAATATTCTCTTACTGTTCCAAACCAGCATCAGAGGATTCACAAAGTAGCTGAGCTTCTTTCTAAGTGGGAAATTCCAAAATCTTTGAGGTAGATGAGACAGCCAAAGGTTGGATGTAACCTTTCCTGAGACCCTAAAAATGCAAGAGGTAAAACATGCCTATGCACATTAAGCATGAAATTGTCTAGCATGAAATTGACCCTAGCACAATAGTCCTGTCTTTCTCAGAGCAGTTTCCAAATGTTATCACCTGCCTGTGTGAGTGTTAGTGCTGCTGTATGCCCTCATGAAACACATGAATATGGACAGCCACCTTGGATGCATGTATTCACATTTCAGAACTCCAACCTGGATGTATGGAGTGCCTAATTTCAACGAAGCAAGACTGCCAGATAGAGACAAAACTACCACAGGTGGAACTGAATGGGTACAGGGGTCTACCTGACTTCTTTCTAGCTCATGTATTAAGTGCAATCAGCCTATAGTATCAACTGTCAAAAATTTACATAGAAAATATATACATGAACACAAATAAATGGGAAGATATCTATATTCAAGTTTTAGAGGAGTTAATATTGTTTAAATGTCTTTACTACCCCAAATCATTTATAGACTCAGTGCAATCCCTACCAAAATTCCAATGGCATTTTTCACAAAAATAAAATAAAAAACAATTCTACAATATGTACAGAACCACCATAAAATCCCCAATCCAAAGCAATATTGAGAGAGAATACAGCCAGAGACACCATACTTCCTGATTTCAAACTATATTACAAAGCTATAATAATCAAAATAATATGGCACTGGCATAAAAGCAGACATATAGGCCAATGGAACAGAACTGAGAGCCCAGAAATAAACCCACACATAGAAGATCAACTAATATTTAACTTAATATTCAATAGGCAGGGATCAGGAGCATATGGATCACTCCATATTTGTTTTCTGCATATATGATGTTAGCAATTTAGAACATCACTGGGAGAATATCACCTTCAGTAGTGTTGGGGAAAACTGGTTATTCACATGCAAAAGAATGAAAGTGGACCCCTCTTTTATATCATTCGTGAAAATTAACTCAAAATAGATTAAGGACTCAACTATAAGGTCTGAAAGTGTAAGATTCCTAAAAGCCCACATGGCGAGAAACCTGTCTGACAATAGTCTTGGCAAGGATTGCTTTTCAAGTCTGACACTAAAAGCAACAACTGCAGAAGTAAGTAAGTAAGATACACCAAACTAAAAAGACTTTGCCCAGAGGAGAAATGATCAACAAAATGAAAAAGCAACTTAAGGAATGGAAGAAAATATTTGTAAATCATGTACCTAATAAAGTGTTAACATCCAAAAAACATAAGGAAATCATAGAACTCAATATAGCCCAAAAATCTGAATAAAAAATGAATAGACATTTTCCCAAAGACAACATATGAATGGCCAAAAAGCACATGAAAAGGGGCTCAAAATCCCTGACCATCAGAGAAATGCAAATCAAAATAACATACCACCTCACTTCTGTTAAATGGTTATCATCAAAAAGACAACAAATAAATGCTAGTGACGATGTGGAGAAAAGGAAACCATCATGCACTGTTGCTGAGAATGCAAACTAGTGCAGCCACCGTAAGAAAAACAGTGTGGAAGCTCCTCAAAAATTAAAAATAGAATTACCCTATGATCCAGCAATCCCACTTCTGGATATTTACCCAGAGGAAATAAAATCACTATCTTGTAGAGATATCTGCACCTGAAAGTTCACTGCAGTATTATTAATAGTAACCAAGACATGGAAACACCTAAGTGTCCACTAATAGATGGAGGGATAATGAAAATGTGGTATGTATGTAAAATGGGATATTATTCAACCATAAAAAAGAAAGGACTCATCATTTGCAACGATGTGAATGGATCTGGAGGGTATCACACTAAGTGAAATAAGACAAAGACGAACACTGCATGCTCTGACTTATATGTGAAATCGAAAAAAGCTGAACTCAAAGAAACAGTAGATTCAGGACTGCCAGGGGCTGAGATGGTGGTGGGGATGAGGTGATGTTAGTCAAAGAGTGCAAATTTCCAATTAAAGTCATGGAAATCTAACATTCAGCAGGCAATTAGCACTAGCAAGACTGTATCATATACTTGAAAGTTGCTCCAAGAGTAAGTTTTAAATGTTCTTGCCATAACAATAACAAAATGGCAATTATGTGACCCAGAGGGATGTGTTAAGTTGACTGTGGTGATCATTTCACAATGTATATATGTATCAATTATCCTAACATACACCTTAAACTTACATAATGTTATCTGAGAATTATATTTCAATAGAGCCAGAGGGAAGAATAAAGAAAATATGCACATGAAGCTTCCTTTCGTCTGCCTGGTAAATGAATCTGTTAAAAAAAAATACCCAGTCCCTGTTAGCTAACCTATAAATACAAAATATTTTTCACAGTTCAGAAATATCCATCCTTTCTCAGATCCCAGGCTGACATCAATCCTGTCTAGACATTTTGTGTGACAGGATACCCTCCCCTTCAGCTGAGTCTCTTACTGCATCCACTGTGGGCTAATACATCCGTCAGAATGTTATCTGTTTTAGTTTCACTGCCTGATAAAATTCAAGATTTTATTAAAAAATTGCTCCAAGATAGATTGAGAGGACATAATTTAGGGAGATTAAATAGTCTAGGTTTTAGATGCCTGGAAGTGTTTACATCCAAGAGCCATATCAAAATAGTTGGAAAATGATGCATGGTCTACCCCAGGCCATTTCTCAACTGAACAGCAGAGAGTCAGCCCCATTATGTCCCAAAGTGTGTGTTTCCTCCAATAATGAGGAATTAAAAATAACTTTCTCACTTCTTCCTCTAGGTGATGATCAGCCAGCCAACTGCCATCAGGCAACCCACAGGAGGAAACCTCGCTGGTTATTGTTTTAAAAAAAAAAAAGACTTGAGAATAAAATAAATAAACATGTGCACATTATTCAAATAAAAATTTAATCAATTCAGAACCTGTTCCCAAACTTTCTGAGACTGCTCATGATAACGAACTCTCTGGGCTCTGCTTCCTCCTTAGCTTCCTTATGCTAAGTGGACTGCATCAACAACGCTGATGGGAGGAAAGTTTCTTACTGCTGGACTGTGGTTTGGAGGATCTGTTGAAATATCTTAATTTCCCTCTTCCAGCCTCAGTATCTCCCTGCCTCTTTGTTGGGGGTGAAATGGATGGATTTTGCATATGCTTCTGAGCTGCACAGGAAGCGTCTCAACTCAAGGGAGCCTGAGGTTTTCTTTCATTTGCATCTTTGAAGACAATCCCAGCTCCAACCAAAGCACAAATGGCACCGAAGTGATGCTGGATGATTATTGTCCTTGTCTCCACAGCCTAACAGCCTCATTCTCCTTTTAGTATCACTCTGGGATTAGTGGAGCAATCAGGAATGACCTGAGTGTCTGAGGACTTGTGTTCTGACAAGGGGGCTCCCATCAACCCTAGGGCAGTTTGGGTAAGCTACACATGCTTGGTCTCCCTACTCACAAAGTAAAGGTCAACTCCAATCTGACCTTATCCAAGGGTCTCGAAAGAGTCACATAAGGTGAGTGAGTGAGGCACATTTTTATTTTTAATTGGAAGATAATTGATTTACAATGTTGTGTTTATTTATGCCATACAACAGCGTAAACCAGCCATAAGTATACATATATCCCCTTTCTCTTGTGTCTCCCTCCCATCCTCTCATCCCATCCCTCTAGATCATCACAAGCCCCAGGTTGAGCTCCCTGTGTTATGCAGCAGCCTCCCACAAGCTATCTATTTTTCACATGGCAATGTAATATTTCAATGCAACTCTCTCAATTTATCTCACCCTCTCCTTCCCCCACTGTCTCCACAAGTCCATTCTCTATGTTTGCATCTCTATTCCCGCCCTGTAAATAGGTTCATCTGTACCATTATCAGATGCTACATATATGTGTTAATACATGATATCTGTTTTTCCCCTTCTGACTCATGTCACTCTGTGTGGAGGTACTTCTCAAAGTGCTAAGTAACTCTAAGATTTGACCTCCATCAGGTCCTACTCCTGTGGTCCCAAAGCAGTAGTCAATCTCACCCAACCTGCACCCTCACTAGGATGGGGGCAACTAAGGACAGAACGGATCAGAGAAGGAGATGCCGATCACGGTTTGGACAACATGATTCTGTTTGTAATGGCATAGCTCTTCATGTGCTGTGCTGGGCTTAGTTGCTCAGTCGTGTCCAACTCTTTGCAACCACATGGACTGTAGCCCGAGAGGCTCCTCCATCCATGGGGATTTTCCAGGCAAGAATACTGGAGTGGTTTGCCATGCCCCCTTTCCAGGGATCTTCCCAACCCAGGGATCGAACTGGGTCTCCTGCATTGCAAGCAGATTCTTTACAGTCTGAGCTACCAGGGAAGTCTGAGAATACTGCAGTGGAGTAGCCTATCCATTTTCCAGGGGATCTTCCTGACCCAGGAATTGAATCAGGGTCTCTTCTTGCATTACAGGAAGATTTTTTACCATCTGAGCTACCAGGGAAGTCCATATCTCTTCATATTTCCTCCTAATTCCATAAGGATATGACACACTGAACATAAATACATATTATGTGACAAAGCACAACATTTTGCCCCTTGGACCCTTCAAATTTATTAATAAAGGATTATTCTCCCCTACCCCTGCATGAAAAGTCCAGTAAACTTTGTGGCTTCTATGCTAACTGAATTCATTGAAAGGACTGATGCTAAAGCTGAAGCTCCAATACTTTGGCCACGTGATGCAAAGAGCCAACTCATTGGAAAAGACCCTGATTCTGGGAAAGACTGAGGGCAGGAGGAGAAGGGGGCGACAGAGGATGAGACAGTTGAATGGCATCACTGACTCAGTAGACATGAGTTTGAGCAAACTCAAGAGGACAGTGAAGGACAGGGAAGCCTGGTGTGCTACAGTCCATGGGGTGGCAAAGAGCCAGCCACGGCTTAGCAACTGAACAACAATGTAATAGACCAAACTTTCATTAATGTGGGTCCTAATCCTTGTTTCCATTCTTAATTAAGACTTCAGGGGAGGCTGGGATAAGTCCATCACAGTTTATTTTCTCCAAAGATTACAACTAAAATCTGAACAAAACACACACAAAAGAAAACAAAAGCAAAACAACCTCAAAAACACACCAGAGAACTCTGGAGTGTGCTAATGTACTCCCATTTCATTCTGTCACTACTAGAGCCTAACCAAGCACTTGCCCTGGGAGTCCTAAGCCAGGACATCCGAGAAACACCTAGAGTCTCTGAGTACTGATTCCCTAAACAAAGGAAAAGCTTGTGATTTAAATATAGAGAGTTATTTATGATATTAAATACACCATCTTTTTGTATAGGTATAAATCTGATGTATCTTTCAAAATACATTTCCATATAAAATGAATGCATCAGCATTTGTTCTGTGTAATGGTATATTGTTGCCACATTTGCTTTAAGTAGTTGATCATATTTTGGAGTTACTTAAATCATAAGATAAAATGTCTTTAAATTTAGTTATAAAGTATGAGCTCCAGAGTTTTTCATTTCTTTTGCTAATTCCAGATTTCATTTTCTTGAAGGACTTCAATTTTTTTTGGAGTGTAAAATTTTGGTGAAGAAAATGTTCATTGTTGTTCTGAAAGACATTTTCACTGGGCAAAAATTCTAAGTTGACAATTGCTTTTGGCTTTTGTCTCCTTTCCATGCTGGGAAGATGTTCTCCTTTCTAGTTTACATTCTTTCCAATAAAAAATTTCCCATCATCTCTTTCTGTTCCTTTACAGGAAAGCATCTTTTTGTTCCATTTATTTTTAGGATTTCTATTTATCAGAGCACTTACTGCTTTCAAGCAATCTGATTATGAAGTGTCTTGGTTAGTGTCCTTTGATATTTGGAATTCTCTGGGTTTATGCTTTTGTTGTTGTTGCTGCTGCTGTTATTTGGTTTTTATAAAATCAGATTTGGAAAGCAACTACCTATAATTTCGTCAAACTTTTATTTATTTATTTTTCTTAGGTTTGTTTTAGGAATTCCAACTACATGCATATTTGGCCACTCAAAACGTTTTTACTGCTTACTAATGCTCTGTTTATATTTTTCCAAGTTTTTTACTCTTAGTGTTTCATTTTTGAATACTTTCTACTGATATGTCTTCAATTTCATTAATCTTTCATTCTCCCTCAATATCTAGCATTCCTTCTGCCTGATGTATTTTTTATCTCAGTATTGTTTTCACTCCCAAAATATGATTTTTAAAAAAATACATTATTTTATTTAGTATGTTCAGTCTTCTTAACTGTATATAATAAAGTCTTAATATTTTAATATCTTGCCCATTCTGTCTTTTCT
>SJYC01146843.1:0-53830 GCA_006408675.1 Madoqua kirkii | reverse complement strand
TGAGAATCTGGAAGTGTGAGGATTGCCATCGTAATTGATTCCTTAAAAACAATTTCAGAAGAGAAATTTCCATTTTGGAGCCTCCATGAGAATCTGGAAATGTGAGGATTGCCATCGTAACTGATTCCTTAAAAACAATTTCAGAAGAGAAGTTTCCATTTTGCCTCCCATCTTCTGTCGGTTTGCAGTGCTTTGACCCACATTACATATAAATACCGTCCTTGTGGATGCCAGTGATGGGGCTCTTGCTCTGATGCTCAGACAAAGCAAGCTGTCTGTGATATATGCCCATGGCTCTCTTTTGAGCAGACACAGTGACATATTCTGGTATTAATCACACTGAGTTGTTAAATAGATTGGGTTATCAATAAAACCACATTGAATGCATTTTGCTATTTTATTTCATTTTATTACTTCTGCTTCATGATTAGAAATCAGCATTTTATTTCATTTCATTATCTTATTTCACTTATTTTTGGCTGCACTGGGTCTTCCTTGCTGTGAGCAGTCTTCTCTCTGGTTGCCATGCAAGGGTTTTAGTTGTCCCATGGCATGTGGGATCTTAATTCCCCAACCAGGGATTGAACTCACATCCCCTGCATTGGAAGGTGGATTCTTAACCACTGGACCACTAGGGAAGTCCCAGAAATCAGTGTTTTAGAAGAGGAACAAGTGTGTGTGTGTGTGTGTGTATTCAAACCATCAGTGAAAAGATTCAGAGATATAGATAGATACAGATATAGACACATATGATGCATAGATAGACATAGATAATACAGGTATAGATGATATAAGTATAGGTATATAGATACGATATTGGGGTTCCCCAGGTGGGTCAGTGGTAAAGAATCCACCTGCCAATGCAGGAGATGAAAGAGATGTCAGTTCAATCTCTGGGTCAGGAAGATTCCCTGGAGGAGGGCATGGAAACCCACTCCTGTATTCTTGCCTGGAAAATTCCATGAACAGAGAAGCCTGGAGGGCTACAGTCCATAGGGCTGCAAAGAGTTGGACACGACTGAGCTACTGAGCACATAGATAATATACATGTAGATGTAGCTATCACTAGGTTATTATTAGGTCATTCTTTCAACAGCATCTAATTTTGTGAGATTATTCCATAAAAAGAACTGTTTATTAATAAAGAATGTTTGTTTCTTTACTGAAAGCTTGTCATAAGCACCAGAACCAGAGGATCAGAAGCCCCCAAGTCTTACTCTGTATGGCTTCCCCAGTTCTCCTTCTCATGAAATAATCTGGGCCCAGGTTGGCTCAAGAACATCTGTCTCCATCAACACATAAGAAAAAAGCTTCTGATGGGAAACAATTGGAAGGGTGGTAAAGGTGGTCTACTTGCTACAGTAACAGAAATCAAGGCAAAGAAGCCTTGCCCCTGGTTATTTCTTTAGATTCCTGGGCCCCTCAGAGGGCAAGTATGAGACAGAAGGGTCCCTGAAGACCCAGCACTGACTTCATTTCTTGGAAGGAAGTGGATGTGTCATCAAACCCTGTCTACAGACTTAAAGAGCAGCCCCCTTTCTTTTTATAGTTTATCACTCACTATGCACCCTTAGCGGAGAAGGCAATGGCACCCCACTCCAGTACTCTTGCCTGGAGAATCCCATGGACGGAGGAGCCTGGTGGGCTGCAGTCCATGGGGTCGCTAAGAGTCGGACACGACTGAGCGACTTCACTTTCACTGTTCACTTTCCTGAATTGGAGAAGGAAATGGCAACCCACTCCAGTGTTCTTGCCTGGAGAATCCCAGGGACGGGGGAGCCTGGTGGGCTGCCGTCTATGGGGTCGCACAGAGTCGGACACGACTGAAGCGACTTAGCAGCAGCAGCATGCACCCGTGGTGGTGCTAGTGGTAAAGAACTCGCCTGACAATACAGGAGACTTAGACACGCAGGTTCGATCCCTGGACTGGGAAGATTTCCCTGGAGGAGGAAATGGCAACCCACTCTAGTATTCTTACCTGGAAAATCCCAGGAACAGAGGAGCTTTGCGGGCTACAGTCCATGGGATCGCAAAGAGTCCGACATGACTGAAGGAACTTTGCACGATGCATCTCTATTCCAAGCAGTTAAAACTGCATCAGACTCCCCTGGTGGTTGGGTGGTTAAGAATCTGCCTGCTAATGCAGGGGACATGGGTTCCATCCCTGGTCAGGGAAGGTTCCACATGCTGTGGAGTGAGTAAGCTTATGCAACACAGCTACTGAAGCCCACACATCTAGAGATCAGGCTCCGCAACAAGAAGCCGCCAGAATGAGAAGCCCACGCACCACAACTAGAGAGTAGCTAGCCCTCACTTGTTGAGCTAAAGAAAGGCTTCATGCAGCAATGAAGAACCAGTGCAGCCAAAAATAATAAATTAATTTTAAAATTAATGCCCTTTAAATCTCTTTTAATCTGTGGATTTATCTCCAATCCCTTCCCTTTAATTTGTTTATCTGATGAAGAAATTGAGCTGCTTGGCCTGTAAGATTTCCCAGATCCCAGGTTTCTTTCATGTTCCTTGCATATTGGCAGCTGAGTCCAGAGACTGTGTAAGACTCGGGCTTAAGGTATTTGGAAAAATTACAGTGCTTTCCAAAATTCAAAGTGAAGGTTTGTCTGTTTTTTAATCTTAGCAATCAATGATGTTTACTACCCAAATTTATCACTCGCTGGGAGCTATGAGATATAAAGGTAATATGTATGTGTTAATATGTAATAATAAAACTTGTATGTATAAATATACTGTAGGTAATATAAATAGCATATGCTATTGAATATAGCTATATGTTGATATATGATCTATATTATGTAACTAGATTTTTATATTTTAAAATTAAATATAATAAGTTTATGTCAGCAGCTGTCACATTATGTGAATAAAATAAAGCCAGGACCTAGAATAATGGAACGAGTAGTGTTAATGATGCTACCTAGGAAGGGCTTATGATGAAACTAATAAAACCCATGGCCTTTGAGTTGACAAATAAACACAATATAGACTAAACTATGCAAAGATCATGAATTTTGCACTAGACAAATAAACATCAAATAAAAAGATTCTTAGTTGAGAATAATTTGGATATGTTTCAAAGCACAAAGACAGAAACTGGAAAAAAAAATCCATGTAGCTAAGATTTAGTAAGAAAGCAATAACATTAGGTGAGATTTTTGTCTGGTGACAGGGTGATTGCCTTGCAGGTCACAGTTGCTATATTTCAGACACTTAAGTACTTTAAGTTACAGAGTCAACCCAAAGGCTCTCCTTCCAATACAGGCTTTTATTTAAAGAAGCTCCTATTCTAATGCTCCTTTGAGTGTTTCAGTATATTCCCTAAAGTGATACACAAAGCTCTATCATTTATATCTTCATATAACTTTCCACCATCCATTTAAAATACCACTCTTATGGAAAAGATGATATGTCTTACTTTATACAGGACTGATTTTATAGAAGGTCTGCTTAGTTTAAGAACTGTTTGCACTGTATCTACACAGAGAACAAAGAGTAGAATCATTATATGAATGGAGAAAAAATTGTCTCAGTTATGTGTAGATTCCAGATGGGCTGATTCACATGTATTTGCTCCTCTTAGAACGAGCAGTTCTTCTCTGAAAGACACAGCCATCACTGAAATTCTAAGATTTTTTACAGAAAATGGAAAGATGTCTCGCACATTTCTGTGGATGGCTAAAGAAGCTGTTCATTCCTAAAAAGAAAAAAAAAAGTCGAAATTTGCCTTTTCTCCAGTTTCAGGGAGCTCTGAGTTGAAATGTGAATACTCTCCTGCAGTCACAGTTTCTCCATCCATTACGTCTGGATAGATCCCTAAAGCAGCATCTCTAGGGCATGAAATCTGGACACAGATTCCCAAATTGTGGGCATGGTCATCTTCTAGAATCTGTACCGCTCACCTTGTGATTTCACTGGTCAGGGGTTTGCCTTCTCAAGAGAGGAATATCAGTACCTGCCTCCTCCTTAGTCTAAACCAATCGAACCGGTAGAAAAGACAGACTCTGTTCTTTGGGAATCAAATTGATTTTTCCAATCAATAATTTGATAGCTCAAACTCTAAAAACCTAGATAAATTCAGTGAAAATGAGCTATGACTCTCAGAGAATCTCATTAAAGAAGCACGTTAGATTCTTTTTCTCTTCTCCAGTTTAGATATTTCAGGATATGGTGCATGTTTGTTTCAAATTGACTTGTTGGGGTGGGAGGGGGGAAACGAAGGACAGATACAACTCAGATGCCTAATTTAATAAGCCAGAAACAATTAGGGCTGATCAACATTTAATGACTTTCTGTGTGGTTGACTATTATCCATTGCTGATTCAGAGACTAGTTGAAAGTCATTCTTATCTTCCACCGATTTTTCATTTGATCTTCAGCCCTGCTGTTTATTTCTTCATTTTGAACACATCAAGTTTATTTTAATTAATTTTTATTGGAATACAGTTGCTTTATAATGCTGTGTTTGTTTCTATTGTGCAGCAAAGTGAATCAGTTAAACATGTATCTGCTCTTTTTTGGATTTCCTTCCCATTTAGGTCACCACAGAGCACTAGGCATGGTTCTCTGAGGTACACAGTAGGTTCTCATGAGCTATTTTACTTAATTTTTTGCAGTACCACACAGCATGGCTTAGTTTCCTGACCAGGGATTAAACTTGTGCCCTCTGCACTGGAAGCATGGAGTTTTAACCACTGGACTGCCAGGGAAGTCACATTTGCCTATTTTATACATAGTATCAATGGTGTATGTATGTCAGTCCCAGTCTCCCAATTCATCCCACCCTTTTCCTCCCTTGGTGTCCTTATGCTTGTTCTCCACATCTGTGTCTCTATTTCTGAACAGATTCAAGTTTTAACAATAAAAATGGTGACTGTGTTGATGCCCACATTCCTCTTAGCCTCCCTGCCTTATCCATAAAGCCCCCCTCCACACAGCCATCTTCGGAAGCAGTGCATTTCCAACCCTGCTGAGAATCACTGCTACCTTTCAACACCCTAAGTTGGCTTCTTGTCCCAGGTCTTGCCTTGAGAACTGTCCCAGGGTGGTTATTGTCTTTAATCATAGCCCCCATCACTACCCAGTTCCCACTGGTCCTCCATCAAGGATGTGCTCCTCCCTCCAAAAAAACTCCCACTTCCAAGAGGAAGTGGTCAGCTGTGCCACTTAGCTTCTGTTTTGCTTAGGCAATTTGGTTACAGAAGTGGAGTCAGCCCTCTCAGGGCTTTCCCAGTTCTTGCAGACCTGAATAGAGAGAAATTGAAAGCATCTTTTGAAAAGAACAAGTGGAATCCCATGCATGTGGTCCCTCTCAGCTGGCTGAGGGCTACCTCTTCCTTTTGGAAAAGCACATAGAGCTCCTGGATTCATTCTCTAGACCAGGGTTTTTCAACCTCATGGGATTTGCATTTGGGGCCAATTATTTTTTTAATGTTATTTATTTACTTATTTATTTTTCTAACCCATATTTTATTTTTTAAAGTGTGTCTGTTGTAGGGTGGTTAGCAATGCTCCTGGTCTCTACTGACTAGATTAAGATATGTTCTAATCAATCTGGAAGTACTTTGGCTTCTGGGGGGGTCTTATTTATGTTTTCTGAATTTTTTATTTTGTATTGGGGTATAGCAGATCAACAGTATTATGATAGTTTCAGATGAACAGTGAAGGGACTCAGCCATACATATACATGTATCCATGCTTCCCAGGTGGTAAGAATTCCAGTGGTAAAGAATCTACCTGCCATTGCAGGAAATGCAAAAGATGTGGGTTCTATCCCCGGGTTGGGAGGATCTTCCAGAGTAGGAAATGGCAACCCACTCCAGTGTTCTCATCTGGAAAATTCCATGGACATGGGAGACTGGTGGGCTACAGTCCATGAGCACACACACATATTCTCCTTCAAACCTCCCTCCCGTGCAGGCTGCCATATCACACTGAGCACAGTATCCTGTGCTATACAGTGGGTCCTTGTTGGTTATCTGCTGGGGTCCAGTCCCAGTGGATCCAGGGAAATTCAAAGTGTGGACAGCGTAGACAAGGAGAACTTATTTATTTATTAATATAGAGATATAAGATTAGATTAGGGAGAAATAGTGTAGGAAAATTAAGTGGAGAAAAGAAGCTGAATAACTTGACTTATGGGGAAGACCAATAAAATCTCAGGACAAAAGATTTGCACCATCTACGTTAGGCCACTGGTGCCCACTTGAATATTGAAGGGTGCCCCACCTTAGGCTCCCTTTCGCACAGGTCTTAGAAGCCAGGACAATTAAGTAGATTTGGTGAGCCGCCCCATTCCAGATGGGAATTCAGCCTGAAATTAGAGTAAAGAGGAGAAGGAGGGAGAGGGAAAAAAAGAGAGAGAGAGACACAGCAGGGGGTGGGGGTGGGGAGCCAGATTCCCAAGAAACTAGGCCGAGACACTAGTCCGAGAAACTAGTCCATCCTTTATTGTTCAGAAGGCCTTCTATACTTTTGATAAAACATGTAGATCAATGGGTAACACAAAGTTATGCAGCGTTAGCAGCCCAGACTCTTATCAAAACCAGGATTTTCTCTCTGCATACCTAGTTGTATCCACAGGTCTTAGATGATTTGCATCATCTTCTGGCCAAAACGGCCAATTAACATTTTACAGTCCTTTTCTGATAAGGTTTGTCAACCAGAAGGCTTATTTGTGTTAATCTTCCCAAAGTCTGGTGCCACTCTCAGAAAGCACTAAATAAAGTTACATTTTTACATAGCAAAGATACAGCAACTTATAACAAGTAAAAGGAGTACAGTGATTTATAACAAAAGAAAAGTAATTAACTCAAAAGTCTAGTGTTGCTAACATCAAAACTACTATATATCTTTTTACATATCCCATTTACATTGATTAACATCCTCCCAGGTGCCTAAAAGATAAAGAATCTGGAGGCCTGGTAGCAATCATTGAGTCAACAGTGAAAACCCGTCACCAATATGATTTTTAACTCTCTAGAAAAGGCTCTGTATCTTTAAGATGCTTTTAAGCTTTGTGCCTCTTGCGGTTGGGGGGCTGTAAGCAATTCACAAGCTGTAAGGGGTCCGGGGGAACCTGTTAGGCAAGCTAGAGAGCTATCAGAGGGGGTTTAACTGAAACATCCCTTTCAAATGCAGAAGACTAAAGCCCTGAGTTGATTTTTTCCAGAGTGTGTCAGAAGAGTGGAAAAACAGAGTACAAAGGCCGGCAGATTTTTGCTTTTTGGGGAGTACATGCTCAGGAAATACCAGGGGAACCTCTGAAGCCTGATCACGTCCTTGTGTTTTGTCAGGCTTCCTTCCTCATGACCTTGTCACGGGCGGGATTCCTAACGCTGGCTTCCAGCAGTTATCCATGTTAAATACAGAAGTGTGTAGGAAGCACTTTGGCTTTATCAGTCTCACTTTCTAACCACAGTTATTATACTTCCAGAGACAACTCCTCAGGACCACATCACCTGTGATGTGTATCTGGTTCCTACATACAAGGTAATCCCATCAAGAGGACAGAAAAGATCTTTTTGTCTCTCTGCCATGAGACTTGAGAAGAGGTTGGTTTGCAGGACTCTGATCTATGAAAATCTGTTATAAGAGAATGGCTGAGCTTTGAATAGTTCAGTCATTAGCCATTTGGAGTGAAACTGACTCAGACGACATCCTGATTTTGGAAGGAACTCTTACTCTTTAATATTCTATTTCTCAGAGACATTAATGGCCCAGCAGAGGCTGCGATAAGCCACCGGAAGCTAATGCTTGTTATAGCAGCTAGTTCATCTTAGACGATCGACATTTGGACCTAAACACTGTCATACAGACAATGTGAAGTAAGTCAGAAATATAAATACAAATATTGTATGTTAATGCATATATGTAGAATCTGAAAAAAATTGGTATAGATGATCTTATTTACAAAGCAGAAACAGACACAGATGTAGAGAACACCAAGGAGGTTCCGGAAGGTGGGGTGAGATGAATAGGAAAATTAGGATTGACATATGTAAGCTATTGATACTATGTATAAAATAGGAAACTAATGAGAACCTATTGTAAAGCGCAGGGAACTATGGTGACTAACTGTGCTCTGTGGTGACCTAAACGGGAAGGAAATCCAAAAAGGGGGTTGTATGTGTACAGATAGCTGATTCACTTAGCTGTACAGTAGAAACTAGCAAAGCATTGTAAAGCAGTTATACTCCAATTTTTTTAAGGCATAAAAACAAAAACAATAGACATATTGTAATATATTCCTAACTGGAATCCTTATTTTGCTTAACACAGTTTACAGTATTCTTTCAGAAATATTTTCTGTTTAAAAATTTTGCACATCTCTTCTGTCTTCTTCCCTTGTTTTGATTTGCTATTCCCTGTATTTTTCACAACAGCTGTTTCCTAAACTTCAGAAGCCATTTAGGTTTTACAACTTCTGAAAATACCCCTTGCTTTTCTCTTTTATTGCACAACCTGTGAAGTTGTATCTTTTTGGAGTCAAAATTGCAATCATTTTAAAGATGAGTTTGTAAATGCAGGGAAATAGAACTATCATTCTTTTCTTTCTGATGTATTGACAAATTTTGAACTGAAGTTATTTTCTTGGCAATTTCTTTTTCACACACATCAGTGATGACTTTGGTTTGGATAATACCGTATATTAACTATAAAGTGATTTTATAAATTTTGCCAACCTAATTGGAGCTTTATTCTCCTCTCCGAGACGTGCTCCGTTATTTCCCCAACTGTCAGAGGACAAAAAATAAGCCTGCTGTTGACTCACAACCTTCTCCCAAACTACATGCAAAAAATGTTGCTTAAAGATGATCCTCACTAACAATTAGTGGTTAGATTAATTAGTGATTTTTAAAATGTTACAACCAGAGCCCCTACAAGCGGTCTTCTGTTTATATACGGGAGTTCAACCTGATGGGCTTATCTCGTGACCTGTCTATAAGCATCTCAGGATGGCATGAAAACCATACCATGATGGCTTGGTTTAATGATAAGTGAGGATCCTAAGAGTTTACAAGCAGTGACTGTTTCCAAGAGTTTGTATGCATTTTTGAATTCTTACCTAACCTGATTTACATTCATTTCAGAATGTCTACATTTTTAAAGCAATGTTTAAAACCACATCCTTCTTGGACTTAAATTTGCATAAAACTGTTGAAAGAATTGCATGTGTTTCTGAGTTTGACACAAGGATGGATTTTTTAAACTTATATTTTCACCCTAGCATACACCTCTTTTTTATAAAGGCATTCTTATTTTATTAATTTATTTTTTTCTGCCCCACACAGCATGTGGAATCTTAGTTCCCCAGCCAGGAAGCAAGCCCCCTGCAGTGGGAGTGCTGGACTGCCAGAGAAGTCCCTTGGGACAGATTTTACACAGGATCTGCTTATATAATGTGAAATCTGTGTATTTAGCCATTGGCAACTATGTCCTGCTTTCTCAGAACATCAATTACTGCAATAATTCTGTACTGATGTGATTGTCAATTATGTTTATAACATAACATAAGGATGACATGAAAAATCCCATTGTCCAATGATACAGAGACTTTAAAGAAGAAAAGAGCGCAGGCCAGACTGAAAACAAGACTTTTGGATACTGTCTCTAAACACTAACATACTAAAAAAAAATGAAGAAAACTAGGCAAAAACAGACAACTAATATGGTAAGTTCCACCGAACAAACCACTTTTGTAAATCAAACAGATCTCTAAGCAAATCCTGAACATTTTCTCCTTTGTATTTAACAAAATTGAATAAAAATAAGTAATCTTTTGGATACTGTCTCTAAACACTAACATACTAAAAAAAAATGAAGAAAACTAGGCAAAAACAGACAACTAATATGGTAAGTTCCACCGAACAAACCACTTTTGTAAATCAAAC
The DNA here is from genome assembly GCA_006408675.1 of Madoqua kirkii. NCBI lineage: Eukaryota > Metazoa > Chordata > Mammalia > Artiodactyla > Bovidae > Madoqua > Madoqua kirkii. Next base: position 43,925 of record SJYC01146843.1, on the reverse strand, counting down.
AGATCTCTAAGCAAATCCTGAACATTTTCTCCTTTGTATTTAACAAAATTGAATAAAAAGTAAGTAAATAAAAAAGAATGTCAAAGGCCAGGAGAATCAGATATTCAGTTCAGTTCAGTTCAGCCACTCAATTGTGTCTGACTCTTTGTGACCCCATGGACTGCAGCACACCAGGCCTCCCTGTCCATCACCAACTCCTGGAGTTCACTCAAACTCATGTCCGTCGAGTTAGTGATGCCATCCAAACATCTCATCCTCTGTGGTCCACTTTTCCTCCTGCCTTCAATCTTTCCCAGCATCAGAGTCTTTTCAAATGAGTCAGCTCTTCACATCAGGTGGCCAAAGTATTGGGATTTCAGCTTCAGCAGATACTCCTACCTGATAAAACAACAGATGTGAAGTACCTGGGAAAGATGCTTGTGGGAGATTGGCATGCTTGAAAGCATGGTGACTCGGGTACCCTTTTATAATTAGTTGCTTAAATCTTAAAGATGGAGGAACATTTTAGCTTAGACAATTATTACAGCCTTTTGGAGCCTTTTAGCTATGCTTATTCAAGTAGCTAAAATTGAACTCCCCAGTATCAAAAGACACCTACTTTGTGGACTTCTCTGATGGTTCAGTGGTTAAGATTCCACACTCCCAATGTAGGGGACACAGGTTTGATCCCTGGTCGAGGGGAACTAAGATCCTGCATGCTGAGTGGCGCATCCTTAAAACAAAACACCTGCTTTGACAAAAAGTAGAAAACTGCAATGCCCCAGCCTCAGTCTAGCAGCAGATGGAGCCTCACACAGATATTACTGCTACTACTACTAAGTCGCTTCAGTCATGTCCGACTCCGTGTGACCCCATAGATGGCAGCCCACCAGGCTCCCCGGTCCCTGGGATTCTCCAGGCAAGAACACTGGAGTGGGTTGCCATTTTCTTCTCCATCACACAGATAAGCCCACTGGGAAACACAAGGCACGTGGGTTTGTGGTTGGCAGATAAAAGCATCTAAGAGGAAAAGTGATCCACACCCACTGTGAATATCTGTGTTTATCTTTCAGAGATGGACAGATTGCATAAGAAGCAGGAAGAAGAGTCAAGAATCACCAGTCATATCTATGAGTGCTCTGCTGATGTCCTTTGCAGGATGTGATAACCAAGAGAGAGCATCTCATCTGACCAGGGACAGAGGACCTCTGGGAATCTCAGCTGTTGTGGGACATCCTGGGTAGCTGTGGTTGAGATGATGGCTCTTTTGCCTGATCTGTGAGGCTGCAGGGAAAGAGACAAGCTAGTGGCCAACTGCACGCCCAGTGACGTGCAATGGTGATGCAGTCATGTCCCTATGAGCTGAATGTTCCTGTTGACTACATTCCGCAGATGTGGAGACTGAGCTCAGAGAGGTGATGTATCTTAGCCAAAGATGCAGAGTTAGAGGAATATCTGAGGTTCACACAGAGGCAGTCTGGTTCCAGCACTCATTATCTTAAACTCTATTCTACACTCTCTTTCTAAAAGATAAGAGAACCTAACAGGCAGAGAGATGAAAGGTATTCCAGGAAGAGGAACGATACATGAAAGAACTCAAGGAGAGGGAGAAATTGTGGTCCATCTGGGGAGTCAAAGATAGTCAGTGTGGCTGGCGAAGCCGAAAGGAGTCCACAAGGCCTGGTTCTATCAGCTGCGAGCTGAGTGACCTTGTGTAAGTCAATTGCTACTCCACTTTAGTTTCCTCATCTGTAAAAGGAGATAACAGATATTTATAGCATTTATGGCCTAACACCATTGTGAAGAGGAAGTCATCATTTATACAAAGTGCTTAGCGGGACACTTGGCATCTGGGTAGTACAGCATCCATGCCAGCTGTCCCCATGGTTATTATTATTGGGGTGGGGGCAGGGGGAGTATTGGAAATGAGAATGGGGAGGTTTGCACAGGCCACAGCCCATTTTGATTCTAGAATGCTAGAAATGAAGAGCCACTACTGGATGTTGAGCAAGGGAATGACATCATCAGATTTATAACAGGAGGAGTTAACTCTTGAAAAAGTCAGAAAGCGATCTGCATTGTTTGTTTGTTTGTTTGTTTGTTTTGGTCCTGAGCTGCATGAGCTGCTTCTATATTTTGTAGTTTAATCCTTTGTCCATTGCTTGGGTTGCAAATTTTTTCTCCCATTCAGAGGGCTGACTTTTCATCTTATTTATGATTTCCTTTGCTATGAAAAAAACTTTTAAATTTAATTAGTCTCATTTGTTTATTTTTGTTCTAATTTTCATTACTCTAGGAGATGGGTCAATAAAAGACCTTGCTGTGGTTGGTTTCTGTCAAAGAATGTTCTTTCTATATTTTCCTTTAAGAGTTTTATGGTGTCCAATCTTCAAACTGACACCTTCTCCAAGGGATCTTCCTGATCCGATCAACCCTGTGTCTCTTATGTCTTCTGCATTGGTAGATGGGTTCTTAACCACTAGTGCCACCTGGGAAGCCCAAAGCAATCATATTCCAATTGAAAAAAAAAAAACTACAATAGAAAGTACTCTGAAAACTTAGATATATATATTTATATGTATATATATCTATAAAGAAAGAAAGAGACTGGGGGCATGGTGAACTTCAGGAAATGGGGCCAGCTTGGAGAGACTTTTAGTCACCCTGCCATTCCTACTGTGTCCCAGATCTCAAGGGCTGAACATCAGCAGTGGAAAACAAGGCAAGGTTTCTCTTGGATCTTAGATCAGTGGGCCTGTGAGCAGGTGTGGACCCTTCATTTGAACAAGGGAATTTCTGACAAGTGGCCATGGGCTCCAGTGCTGAGGTCTGTGGCCATGTACTTGGAATCATCCAAACCTTTTATCTGAAAGGGGCCTAATGGTAAATATACTAAGCTTTATGAGACATGCAGACTCAAAAACAACCATTCAACTCTGCACAAAGGACCAAGTCTATTCCAGTAGAACTTTATTTCCAAAATTTTATTTACAAAAACAGCCAGAGGAAGAGACTAGGAAGTGGATTCAAGCAATGTTTATGGGAACAGAATTTGCTGACCAATTGCATATGGCACTTGAGTAAGGTACTCAGCTAACTAACATCCACATGAGAGAACATTATGTGGACATTATGTCTAATATCCACATTAGACATATTTTAGATTACTATCCAATTCATATATCTTCCTAAAGACAAAGCAATGCAGTTTTTCTCAGACTAGCAATCACAAACCATGAGTGGGTCATGAAATTGATTAAACTGTCAAAAAGATAGAATTGTATGATATATTTCAATAGTAATAAAATCATATTTGTTATTAAAGTTAAATCATTTTATTTTAGTCTAATTAGTAAGTGGAGTTATTTTCTATAAAACTTAAAGAATTATGTGCATCTTGTATACTATGTGAAATTTTTTTTCTTTATAGACCATGGTCAGAGAAGTTGAAAAAATACCATTTAAGGGAACTACTATAAAGTAGAAACAGCATAGGACTAGGAAATGAAAAGATTTAGGTGGGTCTTAACTCAAATTCTGCCAGTTTTAGATTTGAAGAAATATTTAACATCTCTAGGACTCAGATGTCTTATTGGTAAAATTAAGGCATTTTTTTTCCCTTCATCTACCTATTGTTTGATGCTAGCCCGGTCACTCTCACTTTGGACTTCTGACCTCCAGAACTGTAGCAGAATACCTTTGTGTTGTTTGAAGCCCTCACATTTGTGGAAATTTGTTACAGCAGCAGAAGGAGACTAAAACAGAGACCCAGTGTCCTGATCACACTAAGCAGGGCCATTTGCAGAATTCTATCCTCCAAACCACAGTGATTGGTCTAAAGATGGACACATGTCTCAAGAGGAGCCAATCAGAGTCCTTCCCTGGGGCTTTCTATCTGGGGCCATGGAAAGACCTCTTTTTCCTTCCTGAGAGGTGCACCCTTTTCTTGTGAGTCTAGGGTTGTCTGATGTAGCATTTCCTTTACCTTAGCAAAATCCGCCTGTAGCACAGTGATCAAGGGTGATTTAAAAGAGAGGAAGGGGATTTCCCTGGAGGTCCAGTGGTTAAGAATTCACCTGCCAATGCTGGGGACACGGGTTTGATCCCTGGTCAGGAAGACCCCACATGCCATGGAGCAACTAAGCCTGTGCACTAGAATGACAGTCCCCACCAGAAACCGTGCTCTGCAACAAGGAAAGCCACACAATGACAAGCCCGGGCACTGCAGCTGGAGAGTAGCCCCTGGTCTCCTCAACTAGAGAAAGCCCATGAGCAGCAACGAAGACCAGCACAGCCAAAAGTTAAATCAATTAATTATATTTTTTAAAATTCAAAAGAGGAGGAATCAGGAAGGGTTCCAAGGCTGCCTGAGCCTTGGAATCCAGTTGTTTCCACCTCAGTCCTATCTGTTTCTAGTGCAGTTGTATAAGGTGAATTTTTTTTTTTAAATTTTATGCTGGTTTGGGCTGGATTTCCTTGAGTTGCAATCAGAGTCCTAACTACTTCCAATGAATTTTCCTAAACTGTGTTACGCTGAATACAAATGGAGCCTCTTGGGAAAACCAAGCCTTCCCAGACAAACTTTAAACATAAAACAAGTCACAGAGTGTGAGCATATTGTCTTCAGAAAGCAGCTGTGTGCCCTGCGACTGCTCCCCTCTCTACCCCGGGAATTCAGAAGTGGCTGAAGGAAACACCAGTGATATTTACTAAATCTGCTTGGGAAACCAAGGCCAGAGACAAATCTGTTGGCAGAGAAACATGGGAACAAGAAACAGGAAGGGGAGTACTTCCCTGATGGTCCGGTGGCTAAGACTCTGTGTTCCCTTTGCAGGGGGCCTGGGTTTGGTCCCAGGTCAGAGAACTAGATCTCACATCCCAGAAATAAAGATCCCACATGCCACAACCAAGATATGGCAGGGCCGAAGAAATAAGTAAATAAATATTTTTAAAAAACAAGAAAGAAACAAGAAGAGAGACAAAACCCCACAGAGAGACAGGAGCTTGCAAATAAGCCTCTGATCTCCCTGGAAAGGTGTTTTACCAAGAGACAGGACAATTCAATGCCAAACAGTTTGACTTTATGTTCTGTCTTCACACAGCTCAACTGAAGGCTTAGAGCAGAATATTTCCGCTATGTGCCCCAGACCCCCATCTGTAAAATGGAGCTAGTAAAATATTAACCGCCTGACTGTGGTGATTCAGTCAAGTTAACACAGAGGATATACAAAGGCCCATGTGTTCAGCACTTGGAAAAGTCTTGAAAGCGTTAGTTGCTCAGCTGTGTTGGACTTGAAAGGTTGTTGTTGAATTACGACGCCGGGATTCTTGGCCCCCGGAGGAGAAGAATTCGATCCGGGGCCAGAGACGAGGCTTGATCGCTCAGAGCTTTTGTGTAACAAAGTTTTATTAAAGTATAAAGGAGATAGAGAAAGCTTCTGATATAGGCATCAGAAGGGGGCAGAAAGAGTACCACCCTCCCCTGCTAGTCTTTAGCTGGATGTTATGTAGTCATCAGCAGTCTGTTAATGAAAGACAGGAATGTCTCAAAACTTAGAATGGCACCAGGCCCCTCACCCATAGGATGTATTTTGGGATAACCTTGGCTCCAAATGGTTCATCTTGGGCCATAAAAGGATTAACTTGAATCTTGAAGAAGGGCAAAGCACCATACAAATAGTTTCATTTACATAGATTAGAGGAACAATATCGGAGTATAACATACTGGTTTATCAAGTAGGTTCTGAGCCCAAAAGGCAGAACTGACTTGAAGACAGAGTTTGGGGCAAATGCATAGTACATTGTCATAGCTTAAGATAAACATTTCCATAAGAAAAGGCAATGGTTAACTTCAGGTGAAACCAGGTGTCATTATGGCAACACAGAATTTGAAGAGAAACCTCTTTTTAAATTTGTATAGAGAAGGAAAAAATATCGCTAGTTTGTTTCCTCCTGCTGCTTAAGAGAGATAAAATGTCTGACACTTGCAGGCTATTTCCTCCTGTTGGAGACCCCTGGCCTTCCTGCCTGTTACCCTCTCAGACTCTTTGCCACCCTATTGGACTGTAGCCCACTAGGCTCCCCAGTCAATGGGATTCTCCAGGCAAGAATACTGGAGGGGGTTGCCATTCCCTTCTCCAGGGCAATATTCCTGACCCAGGAATCGAACCCGGGTCTCCTTGACTGTAGGTGGATTCTTTACTGTCTGAGCCACCAGGGAAGTCCTCAGAAAATCTTGGTGTTTATCATAAGCTCCTTTACTTCCTGGTCCGGGTCACATGGCCTGCCGCAGGCAGCAGACCATCTGGTACAGAGGCAGGTAGTCCATTACTCACAGCCCCGGGGAGTAGCCTGATCAGAAAGCACAACCCTCCACTCATTCCTTTCATAATCTCAGTGCTTGTCAAGCTGAGGGATGAGCAGAGCAGCCATTAGCAGCCAACTCCTTCTTCTCACACAGCATCATCAAGATAAGGAGCTTGAAGATGTTACTCAACACAAAGCGTTTGCCATTTAATTCACTCTGTAGTTGCACAGCGTGGGAGCAGATTCTGTGCTTCATCCAGGGTTTTCCTCCTGCCTTGAAAATCCACTATGGCTCCTGGAAGTGGGCATCTTCTCTCATTATGACCTCATGCTGGAGACTTCTTTGCCTCGAAACATTTGTATCTTGAGCATATAATGATTTCCAAAACTGAGGAAAAAGAAAACACTTATGTTGGTTAGTGTTTGGGGAATTTTCTTCCCTTTGATTCCTAATGTGATTACAATGCATTTCTCTTTTATAGGTTCCCTGATGCGCTGGTTGGGGAAACGCTGTTAGAAAAGTGAATTGCCCATGGCTTTAAATTGCTTTATGGCAAAATTAGGAACAAAACTGGAAACAACATCTGAGGAATGGCCTTCCCCACCCCCAGCTTCACATTACAACCCTAAGGCAATGCTATGCTTGAAAGGTAGGTTATAGCAAAGGTTAGTTGTCTAGGTGAAGGGGACATATGCGTACAATAATCCAAGGGGGACATCCTGGGAAATGGGCCTGAGACCTGTGTTCCACACAGTTTACTCCTCCATCATCTGACACCGCTGCCTTTCTGGGCTCTTCTGTCTATGGGATCTGGGCTCCCAGTATGTGAAATCTTCCATTTGTTAATCAGGCAAGAATACTGGAGTGAGTAACCACTCCCTTCTCCAGGAAATCTTCCCAACTTAGGGATCGGACCCAGGTCTTCCACATTGAAGGCAGATTCTTCACTGTCTGAACTACCAGGGAAGCCTAAACAAGGGTACACACACACACACACACACACACACACACACATAACTGTGCTCCATCTTCTACCACCAATGCAACCAGGTCTAAATGGATCACTTTCTGCTCTGGGGCACAACCTTCACCTTCTGCAAAGTGGTAACTCAGAATTCTGTTCCATCCCACATGCTCTCCACATTTGCATCCACCCTTACTTAATAACAGAAGAGAGGAAGGGCACGTGTGTGTGTGTGTGTGTGTGTGTGTGTGTGTGTGTGTGTGTGTACACTCAGTTGCTCATTGTTGCTGTTCAGTTGCTAAGTCATGTCCAACTCTTTGTGACCCCATGGACCTCAACTCATCAGGTTCTGTCCTTCTCTATTTCCTGGAGTTGGTTCAAACTCATGTCCATTGAGTCTGTGATGCCATCCAACCATCTCATCTTCTTTCATCACCTTCTCCTCCTGCCATCAATATTTCCCAGCATCAAGGTCTTTTCTATTGAGTTGACTCTTCATATCAGGAGGCCAAATTCGTTTATACCCTGGTTTTTATCACAAGACTGTCCCTTAGCTCCTCCTAAGAACTCCACTGGGGACCTGGATGTGCAAATGCAGCAGAAGTGTGGGGTGGAGGAGACATGGTCACCAGGAAGAAGCCAGTGTTGGAGGAAGGATTTCTGAGTTTGTTCATCAAGACTGGGTCCCTGCTGCTTTCAAAGGCAAAGCAGCAGAAATTGACACCCAAAACATTCTTTCTGTACATCCATATGCGTTAAAAAATGAAGTCATTATTTTCTAGGCAAGAACGACTCAGACCCTCTTCTCCCCTCTTTGAAAGTTATGAGTCCTGGGGACTTCCCTGGTGGTCCAGTGGATAAGAATCTGCCTGCCATTGCAGGGGACACAGGTTCGATTCCTGGTCAGGGAACTAAGGTCCCACATGCCAAGCACCTGTACACCACAAGTATTGAGCTGAGTTCTAGAGCAGCATGGGAGCTGCAGCTACTGAAGCTCATGTGCCCTAGAGCCCGTGCCCCCCACCAAGAGAAGCCACCACAGTGAGGAGCCTGGGCATCACAACTAGAGAGCAGCTCCCGAGTGCAGCAAGGTAGACCCAGTGCAACCAAAAAAAAGTTAAAATACATAAAGTTATAGGTCCTAAAGATAGATGATGTTTCATAGAACGTGCGTCAACAGGAAAGCATCTTCATCCTGAGACTCTGAACTCCTATCTCAAACATACTCTTCATCCTCTTACCCTCTCCCCTTCACCCCCTGACCCAACAAACACACACACCACCCCACAGAGTCTTCAGGCCGTGATCTGCATCTCCATAAAGGGGAGGCTTGGAGGTCTATATGCATCTGCCACTGGGCGGAGGTCTGGGTGCCACTTCCTGTATCTCCCAACAGCATTTTGTCACCTGCTCCATCCTCTCCCCCAACAACACAAAAACACACTCATACAAAGCATGTGTATTCCCAGTTGAGGTCATCATTCCTGCTTTGGACACATTTATTATCACATTTGCTCTTTTAATATTTTCAACCTTAATTTTTTTTTTACTTTCTTTAAGTTTTTTGCAAATTAAAAAAATATATTTATATTTTCTATATCTCTTTGCTGCATCTTTATTTTCAGTTCATTCTTTTTTCCCCCAGATAAAACCATCTGTTACTGCTGTGCCTCCTAGCATGTTAAGTCACTTCAGCCGTGTCGGACTCTTTGAGACCCTAGAGGACTGTAGCCTGCCAGGCTCCTCTGTCCATGGGATTCTTGCTCCTCTGTCCAGGCAAGAATGCTGGAGTAGGTTTCCATTTCCTCTTCCAGGGGATCTTGCCAACCCAGTAATCTAACCTGCATCTCTTGCGTCTCCTGCATTGGTAGGCTGACTCTTTACCACTAGCGCCACCTGGGAAGCCCCTCTGTTACTGACAAGGAAAGTACAGACAGCTGCAGGGCTTCACTCTGCTTGAGTGACCCTTCTGTGGCCACGTCCACTTCCCTCCTGGCTCCACGTCTTTTCCTAACTCTCATTCTCCCAACCTGTTCACTCTAATTCCTTCGGATAAATTCTTAAAAGTGAAAGCGAAAGTGAAGTTACTCAGTCATGTCTGACTCTTTGCGACCCCAAGGACTGTAACCTACCAGGTTCCACCATCCATGGGATTTTCCAGGCAAGAATACTTGAGTGGGTTGCCATTTCCTTCTCCAGGAGATCTTCCTGACCGAGGGATTGAACCCCAGTCTCCCGCATTGTATGAGGACACTTTACCATCTGAGCCACCAAGGAAGTCTATACAGAAGTGTGCCTCAAATGCAGGAGGGCAGGCAGAGCCTCCATCAAGTTCACTCCCAGGGTTACAGGTGTATGGGAAACTAAGTCACAATATTCTGACACTGGCAAGGATTTTATTAATGGTATATTTCTTTCTTTTTTTAGTATAATTGCTTTACAATGTTGTGTTAGCTTCTGCTGCACAACAATGTGAATCAGCCATATGTATACACATAGGCCCTCCCTCCGGAGCATCCCTCCCACTCCCTAATGGTATTATTTCTTTTCTAGAAAGTATAGACTTGATGCATTTAAGCTCTGAGTGGAGGAACCATGACTTATTCATTGGTTTATCCCTATTGGGGCATCCCACAGTGGCTTGCTCTTAGAAATAGCTAAAATAGCTATTTCTGAATAAGCAGTGAATGTTATAAAACAGAAAAGAAAAACAAAGACTGTGTGACTCAGAAGCGAAAGAATGACAATCACACAAGAAATGGCACAGTAAGACATCACAAAAATATTACATATTTCTTTTCCAAATGATGGGAAGGAAAATGTTAGTTGTAAGAGCATCATTCAGGGGTTGATTGGGGAAACATTTTCTCCATGTGAAGCTCAGCTCTGAGACAAGTTGAGAACAATCCAATGATTTCCAAATCATCATTGGCAGGGGGAATTTTCCAAAAAATCTATCATTTCCAGTGCCCCATCTCATACCTACTATATTAGACTCTCTAAGGCATGAGGTCATGGAGTTTCCATTTTTTAAAAAAAATCTTTTCAGGTGACTGCAGTGCAGAAACTCTGGTTTAGTTGATGGGACATAAGATTTTAAGACAGTAGGCCTCTTTGAATGCTTGCTGCCACCTCTAATTAGCTGACTGTGTGACCACAAGAGAGATACTACAGCTCTCTGTTACTGAAAGGTAAGGGATCTGGCTGTTTGCCACCCAAAAGCCAATAAACAGGCCAGGTTGGTGGAAAGGAAAATTTGCTTTCCAGGAATCACCCAGAGGTCAGGCTTCCTTTTTCTACGTGCACAACACATGCTTCTGAGGCAGGAAGAGGGGCAGCCTGGAGTATCCGGCAGAGCCCCCAGGCCCCGACCAGGGTGCCTGTCCCCCAGCCTGCCATCTGGTCCCCTGGCTTCTAGGTGTTCATCAGCTGACTTCTTGCCCTTGTCCTTGAAGAATACTCAAATGTCAGGGGCCCTTGTGAACTATACCCGCTCCATTACAGTAGACATTTTCGCCTCAAAAGACCAAAACTGAGAGACTTCCCTGGCCATCCAGTGGTTACGACTTCACTTGCCAATGCAAGGGGTGCAGGTTTAATCCCTGATAGGGGAGCTAAAATCCCAAAACATAAAACAGAAACAATATTGTTAACAAATTAAATAAAGACTTTAAAAATGGTTCACATTAAAAAAAAAGTTTCTTAAAAATTTTTTGAGTTTATGCGAGTTGGTGGTCAAGTAACAAATCAAAGACAAGTAACCAATCAAGTTCTAAGAGCATGGGATGACGATTAAGACACGACCCCCGCAGAAAGATGCAGGGTGCAGGGAACCCTCCCCTGCTGCACCCGAGAACCGAGGATGGAGGATGGCTGGGTTGGAGGAGGGGCATTGTGGCTGTGATGATGTCACTGAGCAGCTGAGCAGCCTCAGTTACAACTGTGGACATGGGAATGGACACTTAGCTTTACAAAGCTCTCGGAACTCTGGGAACTTAGGAAATGGACTTACTAAATAAATATCAGGCCACACCCTGCTTGGAGCAGTGAAAGCTGGAGCAGGTTTGACTGACACACAGGGATTAACAAGTGGAGAGCCAGGTCCCATGCAACCCAGACTGGGACACCAGGAGCTGTGACAAGGGAACCAGGTCACTAACCACAGACATGGGAAGATCTCCAGGAGATAGATACACATAGATACAGATATAGATATAGTTGGAGAAGGGAATGGCAACCCACTGCAGTATTCTGCCTGGAGAATTCCAAGGATAGAGGAGCCTGGTGGGTTACAGTCCATGGTGTCAAAGAGTTGGACATAACTGAGGAACTAACACACACACAGATACAGATACAGGGAGATATCAATATTGACTACAGTTCCCTATGTCGTACAGTAGGTTCTTGTTGTTTATCTATTTTATATATCCTAATCTATCCCTCTCCTCCTCTCTTTTCCCTTTGCCAGGAGATATTATTCAGTGAAACAAAGTACTGAAAAGTGTACAAGATTCTACCTCTTGTGTAAGAACCAGAGGCTAGGGATATAAGGATGAATACATCCCTATTTACTTTTATTATGTTTCCTTTCAGACGGGAGAGCATAGGGTGGGGATAAATGGGGTAAAATCATATTACTAACTGTATATATTCTGATTCTGAGTCAGAAATTTTAAATTGAATCTCAAAAAATTTTTCTTCTTAAATCCTTCCCCCTTTCAGGCTGTAGATCACTTTTTTTTTTCTTTTCTCCACAGATCACATTCTTAAACATTGCAGTATCAGGGCACAGAGAAAATAAACCTGCTTAGACTCTTGGGGATCAAACCAAATTAAGATGATTCTCTTCTACTGTAGGTGGATTGTATTAATCTAATACCATCTCGAAAGGTTTCTCTTTAAGGAGATAATCTTCTCCATTCAAGTAACAAAATTATTTTCTGAGCTGCCTTAGTAATATACTTCTGAGGCTGAGTTGATGAATAATTCCAAGTGCTGTAAAAGCACATCATCCAGTAATTTAGGTTTTATCTTATCTTTTTTCCCCAGACCCTAAAGTTTTTTTTGTTGTTTTTTTTGTTGGTTTTTTTTTTGGTTTTTTTTTGCCAGTAACACACTCTGACACACCTCGCTTCAGGGAAACAGCTCCACTGCACAAGTTTGGTGTTGGCTTCCTATCTCTGCAGGAAAAATATGACTTAAGGCACTCCAATGATCTGAGACAGGCAAAACATCAAGTTAAATAAATGAGGCAGTGATAAGGAAGGACTAATGAAAAAAATGTCAGCCAAGGGCATAGAATCTATTTTGAGTAATAAATTATACATATATACTATTGATGCTATGTGTAAAATAGATAACTAATGAGGATCTACCGTATTGCACAGGAAACTCTATTCAGTGCTCTGTGGTGACCTGAATGGGAAAGAAATCCAAAAGGGAGAGGATATATGTATATACATAGCTGATTCATTTTGCTGTACAGCAGAAACTAACACAACATGGTAAAGTAACTATACTCCAATAAAAACTAATTAAAAATAAAAAATAAAATTAGTTTAAAGTAAAAAAGTTTAGGGAAAAACTACAAAAAAGAATGCCAAGCTTGTGAATGAAAACTACTTATTATACTCAATAAAATAAGAGTTTGTCATTGCACCACAAAATTGATGCTTTTGAACTGTGGTGCTGGAGAAGACTCTTGAGATTCCCTTGGACAGCAAAGAGATCAAACCAGTGAATCCTAAAGGAAATAAACTTTGAGTATTCATTGGAAAGACTGATGCTGAGGCTGAAGCTTCAATATTTTAGCCACCTGATGCGAAGAGCCAACTCGTTGGAAAAGACCCTATGCTGGAAAGACTGAAGGCAAAAGCAGAGGACAAAATGATTACATAGCATCACTAACTCTATGGACATAAATCTGAGCAGACTCTGGGAGATAGTAAAGGACAGAGGAACCCGGCATGCTGCACTCCACAGGTTTGTAAAGAGTTGGACATGACTTAAAAGCTGAACAACAATAAAAATAATAGGTCACGTGCTTTTCATTTTAGATTCTCACCAAACCTAATTAAATTGCCCAATCAGCATATATTCTTGAGAATCAAACATGACCCCAATTCCATGTTAAAACAATGTATAATCAAATGCATTACATATACAAACAAATATGCATACATATGCTTCTAACATCTACTTGAATATGTAATCTTCAATACATGACTTCTATATGTCAGACAAATACAGATAAGCTAACCAAAGTAACTGGAAATTTGTGCAAAATGAAATTCTGTACATCCACAAGTTTCCACAAACACATGCATAGAGATTTAACGATGTTAGTTTCAGGCATTTGGCTGCACCAGGAGCTGTTAATGCTTTGGGTCCAAGGATTTATCTTGCCCAACATTTTGTTTTGTTTACACTGAAGGATTCAGAAGTATTTGAGAAAACATTTTTAAATTGGCATCTTTGACTTAAAAATTCAAAATGTTAGACTCTCACAAAGTTAGACTCTCTTAGACTCCTATACAATGTTGGGGTAATTGGAAAACTAAATCAGCAACGCCACATGGCACCACTTGGCTGGAACGGATAACTGCTTTGTTTTTTTTTTTTTAACATGAGGACTCTGGGGTCCAGATGGGGCTTCTCCACTGAGCTGTTGTTTATCATCATGATTGTTCTGTGTCCACACTTCCCTCGAGTGTAGAGAAAAGACAGATAATCATACAGGTGTGTATTTTAGAAGAAAAAAAGAGTTGACATAGTGCCTTATCAAGTGATTCATAGGTCTCTGAGTGTAATATACAAAAATAAAGCAAAGCAAACTGGCCCTTTTCATCCAGTGTTCTAGCCTCCACCCCCATTCAGTTCCTTACAGGCATCAGGCTTTGTGATCTTTGCTCAATACTCGTTCACCCAGAACTGGGACAGGGGACCAGGCGCTGAGGAAGGGTAGCAAGCAGCTTGTCTCCTACAGGCATTTATTATAAAGATATGGGGAAGGATTGGAGAAGAAGATCGACAGTAAATTAATATAATTACAGTTCAGGAACTCGAATCTATGTACATCAAAATTGGCTGAGGTTTATTGAGATTTTTATTTTTAATTTTAAAAAACATTTATTTTTATTTCTTTATTTTGCTATACGGGGTCTTAGTTGCAGCGCTCAGGATCTTCGAACTTCATGAGAGGCATGTGGGACCCTTAGCTGTGGCATGCAGAATCTAGTTCCCAAATCTGAGCCCCCTGAATTGAGAATGCAGAGTCTTAGCCATCGGACCACAGAGGAAGTCTCTTAAGATTTTAAAAAGATCCAACTTCTTTGACAAATGACCCTTGAACAACTCAGAGGTTAGGGCACTGACTCTCTGTGCAGTCAAAAATCAATGTGTAACTTATAGTTAGCCATCCTTATACATAGTCTTCCTCTTTATTTGAGGTTCTGCTTCTAAGGATTCAATCAACTTTGAATTTACTATTGAAAAATCCATGTACAAATGGACCACAGATTTCAAATCTGTGTTGTTCAAGGGCCAATTGTATAAAGATAAAAAATAACATAGAAGAAATTCCTCCCAAGCAACATAATTCACTTTAAGACAGGAAGAGCCTTGTTAAGCTGATTATTGCACAGCTCTGGAGAGTAGCAGTTATTAAATCAGGAGGCTCTAGAATTCCTTGCATGTTTTCATCACAGAAAAAGTAATAAAGCCATAATAAAGTGGGTGAGAGGAGACTTGGAGGCAATGGGCATCTCTATGGCATAGATTGTGGAGATGGTTTCAGGGGTAGATACTTATGTGCAAACTCATCTAGGTGTACACATTAAATATGAACAGTATTTTGCATGTTAGTCATACCTGAGTAGAGTGGGTTTTTTTTTTTAAACCAATTACTTGGAGATTCAGTGTCTCCTAAGACTTTTATCAGAGTGAAGAATATGTGGTACATATATACAATGGAATACTATTCAGCCACGAAAAAGAATGAAACAGTGCCATTTGCAGGAACATGGATGGACCTTGAGATGATCACACTAAGTGAAAGAAGTCAGCAAGAGAAAGAGAATACAATATGATATCACTTAAAGGTGGAATCCAAATTATGAAACAAATGAACTTATCTACATAACAGAAACAGACTCACAGACATAGAAAACAGACTTACCGTTGCCAAGGTTGGGGAGGGATGGAGTGGGAGTTTTGGATTAGCAGATACAAACAGGTATATATAGAACAAAAAAACAACAAAATCCTAGTGTATAAGATAGGGAATTATAATCAGTATCCTATAATAAATCATAATGATAAAGAATACATATATATATGTGTGTGTGTGTATATGACTGACTCACTTTGCTGTACAGTAGAAATTAATTAATATAACACAGTAAATCAACTACATTCCAATAAAATAAAAATTTTAAAACAGATTATTATCAGAGGCTATCCAAAGAAGAATTCAATTCCCTCACTGAAAATGAATAATAAATGGTGTCAAACACCAAGGTCAATAACTCTACATAGGAGCCTGGATGTGTATGTTTTCCTAGACTTGCAGTTACCTGGGGTTCCAGAAAACAACCTCTCATCAAATAAAACCCGGTTAGGTTGCTTAAAACACCACAGATTGTGGGGTGGGAGCAAGACATTCATGAACCTTTCCTGTCCCCACTGAACCCTCCTCCTGACCCTCCCATTCCTCCCTTTGATGGCTGTTATTTAAAAAGAAAGAAGACAAATGACCAGCCACGTAAATCATGTGGCGCTGAAAAGGTCATGCTAACAGAGCTGCTAAGCTGCCTTTTAGAGCCCGTGTGAAAGATTTAAAACCCCATTACTGTGTCCAGGATTGTAAAGAGGAAGCAATAACAGGGGTTTCAATAAGAACTCAAGGCAGAAGAGCTGACTCTTTTCTAGTTACATGAAAAGTGCGTGACCCTGACTCGACTCAAAGCCCGGGCGCCACTGCTTCAGGTGCTGTGCAGATGTAACTGAGTAGAGTCCCTAGAGGGCCTGCCCCAGACAGGTCCCGCCCCCATATCCTCTGCTTTAGCTCCTCTCTGAAGTACCTTGGTAATAGTATCTCAGGCATAGTTCCTGAGTTTTTCAGATGCTAAAAAAACCACCACCAAATGGAAGAAATTAACTACTTGACTGCGAGCACAAAACCTCCAGACCTACTGGCACCTAAGGACAAAACCATCACCAAATGGAAGAAATTATTTGACTGTGAGCACATAACCCCCAGACCTACTGGCACCTAAGGACTGATAATGGTAACTGCTATGACACCACCCTGTTACCTCACCATCAACCAATCAAAGAATTGTGCATGAACTGATCACATGCCCTGTGACACCCTCTACCCGCCCCCTCCACCCCCACAACATGGCCTTTAAAAATGCTTTCCTGAAATCATTCCAGGAGTTCAGAGTTTCCTGGGCGCAAGTCACCCATTCTCCTTGCATGGCCCTGCAATAAACCTTTTTCTACCCCCAAACCCACTTTTCAGTTTGGCCTCACTGTGCATTGTTCGTGTAAACTTGCATTTGGTTACAGGGAGACTGAGAATACCACACTTGGGGTTCTCCTCTCACTCAGTGGTAAAGAATCCACCTGCGATTCAGGGGCCACAGGAGTTACTGGTTCAATCACCGGGTGGAGAAGATTCCTTGGAGGAGGGCACGGCAACCCACTCCAGTGTTCTTGCCTGGAGAATCCCATAGACAGAGACGGCTGGTGGGCTACAGGCTGGTGGGCTACAGTCCATGGGTCGCAAAGAGTCGGACATGACTGAAACAAATTAGCATGCACACACTGTTTCTCTGGAGCCTAGGATGGTGTTAGGTAAAAGACCAGGACACCAAAAGAGTGTCTAACAGGCTTTTTAATGGCGAAGCGCTCCTGGGTGGGGTTCCCAGACCCCAACGAGGCAGGTTGGGGAATTTTGCGCCCAGACCATGTTGGGGGTGCTTTTTATAGGTTCGTTGTGAGGGATGGTCAGGCTAGATGGATGGGGGTTCGGACAGTCACCAGACCAAGGTGTTGCAGGCTGACGGGTCCTTCTATATGGCTGGGGTTGGGTGGCTTTAGCTGGTGAAGTGTGCTGTCATTGGTCTCTGGGATCTGGGAGGCTCCTTCCCTTAGGGATTTACCCCACCAGCAGGAGGGAGAGGAGGAGCAGCCCATCATGGCCCCTGGGGTCCGGCCTTACAGATGGGAGCAGCCAGGGATGATGAGAACTCTTCCAGATGCTAAGAATCAGGTTCCATTTAACCAGTAGCTTCTGTCCTCCCTTACCAGTAGGGTAAGTTTTGTGTTGATGAAATCAAATGTATCACAGGAGTTCTGCCCCACCCCTCACCTTCCCTGCTTTTTCAGGTTTCATCAGATATTTCTAGAACTTTTCCCTTCCTAGGAATAATGTCTGTATTCATTTGAAGAATTTCTCATTCTTGCTTGTCCCTATATGTTCCATGTCTGTATATCATTCTCCCCCCTCCCCACCAATTCTCAATTCCAGACATTTCTTTCAGCTTCATCAAGGTGTAATTGACAAAAAAAAAAAACAGTATATATTTAAGCTGTGCAGTGTGATGATTTGATACATGTATGTGTTGTGAAATAATTACCACAATCAAGCTATTTGACATGTCCATCATCTCATAGTTAATGTGTGTGTAGTGAGAACACTCATGATTAGCAAATTTCAATGCACAAGACAGTATTCTTAACTACAGACACCATGCTGTAAATTAGATCCTCAGAAGCTATTAATCTTATACCTGAAAGTTTGTACTTTTTGACCAATATCTCATGGCATTTTCATTCCATTCCATCTGATCTCAATTTCTCTATGCTCTCACTAAAGTTTGTGCCTATGTTCACATGAAATGTTTTCAAATTTTATTATGTCTTCCCATCCTAGAATGCAAAGCCAAGTTGGCCTTAGAAATCATCTCTACAAACAAAGCTAGTGGAGGTAATGAACTTCCAGTTGAGCTATTTCAAATCCTAAAAGAGGATGCTGTGAAAGTGCTGCACTCAATATGCCAACAAATTTGGAAAACTCACCAGTGGCCACAGGGCTGGAAAAGGTCAGTTTTCATTCCAATCCCCAAAACAGGCAATGCCAAAGAATGCTCAAACTACTGCACAATTGCACTCATCTCACATGCTAGCAAAGTAATGCTCAAAATTCTCCAAGCCAAGCTTCAACAGTATGTGAACTATGAAATTCCAGATGTTTAAGCTGGATTTAGAAAAGGCAGAGGAACAAGAAATCAAATTGCCAGCATCTGCTGGATCATTGAAAAAGCAAGAGAGTTCCAGAAAAACATCTACTTCTGCTTTATTGACTATCAACAAACTGTGGGAAATTCTTCAAGAGCTGGGAATACCAGGCCACCTGACCTGCCTCCTGAGAAATCTGTATGCAGGTCAGGAAGCAACAGTTAGAACTGGACATAGAACAACAGACTGGTTCCAAATTGGAAAAGAAGTACGTCAAGGCTGTATATTGTCACCCTGCTTATTTAACTGTTATGCAGAGTACATCATGTCTGGGCTGGATAAAGCACAAGCTGGAATCAAGATTGCCAAGAGAAATATCGGTAACCTCAGATATGCAGATGACACCACCCTTATGGCAGAAAGTGTAGAACTAAAGAGCCTCTTGATGAAAGTGAAAGAAGAGAATGAAAAAATTGGCTTCAAACTCAACATTCAGACAACTAAGATCATGGCATTTGGTCCCATCACTTCATGGCAAATAGATGGGGAAACAATGGAAACAGTGAGAGACTTTATTTTTTGAGCTCTACAATCACTGCACATGGAGACTGCAGCCATGAAATTAAAAGACACTTGTTCTTTGGAAGAAAAATTATGACCAACCTAGAGAGCATTAAAGAGCAAAGACATTACTTTGCCAACAAAGGTCTGTGTTGTCAAAGCTATAGTTTTTCCAGTAGTCATGTATGGATGTGAGAGTTAGACTATTCAGAAAGTTGAGCACTGAAGAATTGATGATGTTCTTGATCTGTGGTGTTGGAAAAGACTTGAGAGTCCCTTGGACTGCAAGGAGATATAACCAGTCAATCCTAAAGGAAATCAGCCCTGAATATTCATTGGAAGGTCTAATGCTGAAGCTGAAACTCCAATACTTTGGCCACCTGATGTGAAGAACTGATCCATTTGAAAACCCTGATGCTGGGAAAGACTGAAGGCAGGAGGAGAAGGGGATGACAGAGGATGAGACAGTTGGATGGCATCACCGACTCAATAGGAAGGCCTGGTGTGCTGCAGTCCATGGGGTCACAAAGAGCTGGATACAACTTTGTGACTGGACTAAACTGAACTGAATACATTGTGAGCCATTCAAAGTCATATCATTACTTGTGTACACCTAGCATCCAGACAAAAACAGATTCTGCATTTGTTAAATGAATGAGCAGATGAAAGAAGCAATTACTTCCAATGACACATGAATCTAACTCAGTGGCATCTCTCAGGTCAAACATCCCCAGACTTCAGTTATTCATGTGGTACTTTCACGATTTCTGCCGTGTCAGCATTCCAAAAGTGACTACAATTTTTTAAGCGTTACTGAAAAGAGCACAGCATAGCATGGTGCTTTGAGTTTACAAAGTGAGAGACTATTGTGATTTCTGTGATTGAATCTCTCCATCCTTCTGTGATGAAAGACAAGTTTCCAAAGTTTTACATTCCTGGACCCGCTACACCACACATGTATGATTCAAGCAATACCAGCTATTAGTCATTGTTTTCATGTCACGTGCGCCTGTGTGCTAAGTCTCCTCAGTTGTTTCCAACTCTTTGTGACCCCATGGACTATAGACCGCCACGCTCCTCCATGGGATTTTCCAGGCAAGGCTACTGGAATGGGCTGTCGTTCCCATCCCCAGGGGATCTTCCCTACCCAGGGATCGAACCTGATTCTCCTGCATTGCCAGTGAATTCTTTACCTGCTGAGCCACCTGGGAAGCCCTTTCATGTTATACTTACATTAATTTCTAATACACTTGCAAATAAATATAAATATTAAATTTTTTTTTTAAGTTTGTCCCTTTATCACTAAAAACCATGTCATCAACCTTCAGCAGCACAAGCTCCATGCTTGAGGAAACAAAGACTTAAGTGATTTGTTCTTGAAAGCACACTATTTGACACGTCACATGAATGACCCATCAATCACCTTGAAGGATATCTATTTTATGGACGATTAAACAGAAGCCCAGGGAATACAGCATTTCCTTAATGAGCGTCACAAAGGTAGCCTCAAACAGATGGTACGAAGACACAATTCTTAGAGCTTAAATGCCAGCCATGAAGGCCGTCTGCAGAGCAGTTGTATTTTAACAAGATCACAGCCAGCATAATCCCCTTTTATTCCTTTGCAAATATGGAATTGGTTATTGATTCTCTCCTTTATCACAGGGATGTGCAATTCAAAATCTCAGTCATCAGTTTTAATACATGGACACCCTAGGCATTCTTGTCAGAATAAATCTCCGACTCTGCCTGCTATAAGGAGGCCAGTGGCCCAGCGAGATGCCACAGCAGGCAGAGTGGTTAGGCACCTCCAGGGCCAGAATAGTCTGCAGAACACACAAGGATAGAGCTTTCTGGTTCTTTGCCTGAATTCTGTGCATAGAAATTCTGTGCTGCAATCCAAGTTCCACCCCCTTTATCTGACAAGAGCACAGTTAGCTGTTTAAAGGAGGCAAAAGAAACATTTCACAGTAAATTCTGCACTTGCTGTCTGGTACTGAAATCATTGCTGCTTGGTTTCTTTTTATCTCTCCCTTTTTTTAAATTAATTTTTTTCTTTTTGAGGATTTTTTTTTAAAGAAGTGAACCATTTTTTCAAGTCTTTATTGAATTTGTTACAATGCTGCTCGTGCTTTTTGTCTGTCTTTTTTTGTTTGTTATTTTTGTTTGTTTGCTTTTTAATTTTTTTGGCTGCAAGGTATGTGGGATCAAGGTTTGATCTTAGGGATCAAACTCTCACCTCCTGCATCGGAAGGCCAAGTCTTAAGCACTGAGCCACCAAGGAAGTCCCTCTCTGTTATCTTAATAATGATTGCAATTAAAATAAAAGGAAAATATCATCCTTGACACAACCTATCCCATTTTAAGATGAGTCCATATAACCACTGTGGTGATTTCTAAATCTTAGTCATTTGTGTATGGTATTCAAGAAATTTCCCTTCCTTATTGTGGAAGCTTTGAACTGAAACTGGTAAGAAAAAATAATTTTGTTTTTAAATTAGAAGGCTGGACAAATATGAGCCTATGTCTGTATTTGGTGTCAATCCCTTCCTTGTGGAAACGAAAATCAGGCACACAAAAAGTAACAACAATAACAACAACAAAAACCCAAAAAGTATCTCGATGTGGATAATTTTCTTGTACCTCTCATGGTGAAGGCCTCTTGATCTCCTATTTACTTTGAGAGTAAATAAATTTTTCCCCTACCACTCATCTTGGGAGATGAACTAGATTGACCTCCACTTATTACTAGGACACTGGATTAATTCACTTCTACTTCCAGTTCTGAAGGTCATGCCCTGAGGCTGAATGTTCTGCTCTTCCTGGCAGAGAATAAACAGCTAAGGAATAGATGTTTGCACCTCATGGTATCAAAAGCAGAAGATTTTGCTTCAAGTAAATGGATTTTCATTTGCACGTTGTTTACACTGGAGCAAATGTCAAATGCATTTCTTTCATCTCCTTATTTTGTTTCTATTCTTGTAGTCCTTACAGCTCTAACTTTGGAGCTAAATCTTTGAACTACAGGGACCATTAGACTTGACTTTCCGAAATGACTCTATTAAGGATTAATGTTTTATTCAGCTCGGAAATGTGAGCCTATTGATTTCACTTTAAATATCACAGTCTTCGATTAAGAGTGGATGTTTAATTTTCTACAATCTGCAGGCTCTGTACTTTCTAAGAGGCACTGGTCACTAAAAGTTCTATAGATTGGTGCAAATCACCAATTACTTGACTTTCTGGTGAACCAGTGAACAATGCAAAACAAATAGATTCCTATTACTTCAAATAAAAGGGATGTTTCCTTTAACAAGGAAACAGTTTTCTTTAGTTTTCTACATATTTCAATTCAGCAAAACAGTGAAATAAAATTCTCTATGAAGGGAATAACTCTGGCTTGGGTGTGGCCCAATATGTACGTTTGCGAGAGAATCCAATTCTTATTCTTGAGCTGTGCGTGGTCGTAGCACACGTTGGTAGCACCATCCAACATTCATTGTAAAGCTGTTGTTCAGCCAAATTTGCTGGGTCCTTCCCATCACCTGTATACCTCAAAGAGCACTGACTTCAATGAAAAGTCCTTGAAAGCCGTTAATTCTTCCATAAGTTTTATAGAATATATCACGGCCAGTATCACACATCCAGTGGAAAATGTATCCTGGAGTGAAGTAAACCCAAAGTCAGCATCCATTTCCATTAGACTTTCAACTTCTCTGAGCTTTCAGCTCCTTGTCCATAAAACAGAGCCACTATGACTCATTATGCGGAGCTAGCGTAACTTTGGGCTTTCCAGTTGGCTCAGTGGGTATAGAACCTGCCTGCAATGCAGGAGACCCCAGAGATATGGGTTCAAGTCCTGGTTGGGAAGATAATGCTGGATGGGGGCTCAGCAACCCACTCCAGTGTTCTTGCCCTCGTGGCCAGAGGAGCCTGATGGGCTACAGTCCATAGGTCACAAAGAGTCAGATGTGACTAAAGGCGCTGAGCACAGCACAGCACACTATGACTTCATGAAACAACCCAACCAGAGGACATTCTAGGAGTGTGAAGCACCTGGGAGATACTCGAAAAATTTGAATCTCCATTCTCTCCTGTTCTGAATGAAAGGGTGTGAGCAAAGCCATATGAAAAAGGGGGCAAGTGGGACTTTTTCAACAAATAATTCCTGATAAAGAAATTGACAAGTTTTCATTTGGAGTTAGTATATTATATGAACCTAGTACTTTACTACAGACAATTAAAAAATTGCTTGGTGTGGCCCCTGCTCTCTGATCATAGGATAATGGTGTGATGATGATGTATTATTATAATAGTCTTTTTTTTTTGCCATTACATAATAGCACACATTTCATATGGGGAGATAAACCCTCCTTGATGTTCAAGAGATAGTTAGGGGCTATCAGAATAGACCAGATACTACACCACTTTTTGGCAGAAGAGTAAACTGAAGCCAGAGATGCTAAGCATCTTGTTAATTGTGGGAAGCAACAAGGCAGCAAAGAAGGTGAATTACTCTGATATATTCTTTTCCATCATCCCTTTATTTTTAGAACTATTTTATATTTATTTAAAATTTATCAAATTTGTGTCAAATTACACATACTGTTTTGTACCTTCTTTTTATTTAGCAATATGTTATGGACCTTTCTTTTTTTCCAAGTGATTACATATGGATCTAATTATTTTTATTGACTATGTGGTATTTCTATTGTAAGGACATACCATACCTATTTAATTAATTCTCTATTGATGGAACACTAAAGGAAATGATTTGCTAAAGAATGTTATATTTCCATCAAAGAATGTATCCTTAAATAATTTATTTTTTAATTGAAGGATAATTGCTTTACAGAATTTCGTTGTTTTCTGTCAAACCTCAACATGAATCAGCTATAGATATACATATGTCCCCTCCCTTTTGAACCTCCCTCCTATTTCCCTTCCCATCCTTCTCCTCTAGGTTGATACAGAGCCCCTGCTTGAGTTTCCTGAGCCATACAGCAAATTCCAGTTGGCTAATATACATACATTCATCTCACCCTCTCTCCCCTTCCCCCATGTCCATAAGTCTATTCTCTATGTTGTTTCTCCATTGGTGCCCTGTAAATAAATTCTTCAGTACCATTTTTCTAGATTCTGAATATATGAGTTAGAATACAATATTTATCTTTCTCTTTCTGACTCACTGCACTCTGTATAATAGGTTCTTAGTTCATCCACCTCATGAGAACTGACTCCAATGCATTCCTTTTTATGGCTGAGTAATATTCCATTGTGTGTATGTACCACAACTTCTTTATCCATTCATCTGTTGATGGACATCAAGGTTGCTTCCATGTTCTAGCTATTGTCAATAGTGCTGCAATGAACAATGGGATGCATGTGTCTTTTTCAATTTTGGTTTCGTTAGGGTATATGGCTAGATATGGGATTGCTGGGTCATATGGTGATTTTATTTCTAGTTTTTTGAGGAATCTCCACACGTTCTTCCATAGTGGGGGTGTCAATTTACATTCCCACCAACAGTGCAAGAGCATTCCCTTTTCTCCACACTCTCTCCATATTTTTTTATTTTCATAATGATTTTCCTGACCTGGAGCATTTTAAAAGTCTTTATTGAATTTGTAAAAATATTGATTCTGTTTTATGTTTTGTTTATTTTGGCTAAAAGGTATGTGGGATCTTAACTCTCTGAGCAGGGATCAAACCCACACTCCCTACACTGGGAGGTGAAGTCTCAACCACTGGCCTGCCAGGGAGGTCCCCTCCACCATCCCATTATAAACACATCTATATGAAAACAATGTGGAACCCTAATGATGAGGAAGAATGTTTATTAATTACCTACCACCTGCCAGACCCAGGAATAAGGTTTTTTATACACTGTTGTGATGGTTCATTGTGTGCGTCAACTTGACTGGGCTAGGGGGTGGCCAGAGAGCTAGTAAAATTTTCTTTCTTGGTGTACCTGTGAAGGTATTTCTGGATGAGATGAACATTTTAACTGGTGAATAGAATAAAGAAGATCCCTCACCAAGGGTGGGCCTCACCCAATCTCTTGAGGGCCTGGTTAGCACTAAAAGGTAGAAGAGAGGAGAATTTACTCTCTTGGCTTGAGCTAGTGCATCCCTCCCTCTTCTCTTGCCCTCAGATTCAGCATTCCTGGCTTGTGGGCATTCAGACTGGACAGAACCTTATACCACCAGCTCCCCTAATTCTTAAGCCTTTGGGTTTGGACTGGAATAACACCATCAGCTTTCCTGGGACTCCAGCTTGCAGGCAGAAGATCAGGGGGTTCGTAGACTCTGCAATCACGTAAGTCAATCTCTCACACTAAATCTCTTTCTGTGTAACTAGTGAACCTATATCCTTTTGATTCTGTTTCTCCAGAGAAACCTAATAAGTGCTTATTTTATCCAACTTGTTTATACTGTAAAATATTTCTGTTACAGCCCCAACATGTGACACCAGGGTTCCCCAACCTCTGAGATCTAACACTTGATGATCTGAGGTGATGATCTGATGTAATAATAATAGAAATAAAGCACACAATAAATGTAATGCACTTGAATCATCCCCAAACCATCCCTCCTCCATCCTGGACTGTAGAAAAAATTGTCTTCCATGAAACCAGCCCCTGGAACCAAAAAGGTTGAGGACTGCTGTCTAGACCACAGTTCCTTCTGGCCCAGCTGTGGCTACAGAGAAAGGCTGGGAGAGTCATAGCTGGCAAATCATCAGTTTTTCGTAGCATTATTATCACCAGCACCCTCACAGGGCTGTCAGTAAGGAGTATGGGAAATGCAGTCTCCCAAAGTGGGTTTTCAGATACAAAGAAAGGTCAGAAAATGCATGACGAGTGTGCTTTTGCAAAACTGCACTAAAAAAAAAATTAAGATAGTAACTCACATATTGAATGAAACACTCAAAGGATATTGGTAGTACCTGATTTATTTGTTACACTGAGTTTGGTAACATATCTACTGGGATCATAAGACAGAAAACTTTGGTTAATAGACATCATTATGGGCAGGAAAGACCATAAGAAGCTGTTTTTATTGGGCACATGGGGTCACTTTTAATTTGAAATAAAATCATATGAGGTTTGGAAAACTTGTCTCTGGAAGAAATCAATAACATAAAGACATTTGATTAGCCAACCCATTTAGTTTTCTGGGAGATGTGATCTTTATGAAGGTTAACCCAATCCTAAGGGGAAGAAGGGAAATGAACAATAAAGAAGTGCATTGGAGTCTGTGTGAGTTTTTTGTTCAAGTAGCTTTGTCTGAACGTGATAATGTGACTTAAATGAAATCTAAACAGCAGTTGAGAAGATGCAATTAGAAAAGAATGAATAAGGATATGAAGAGAAACGATCATTTGCTGCTAGTCCCACTTGACAATAAAACTAGAGGAGAGAATTTCTTCCTTGTTTAATCAATGAGCTGTGTAAATCTGAAATCTCCCCTTGTTTCATAATTTCATGGGGTTCTCAGCTCAGTCATGATTTATACCTCTTCCAGCTCCTAAAACCAGGATTCTTTTCAGGCATCCATCCTATCTAAGGGATATCCACCAATGAAAAGCCTTTCAGCCATTTAATGTTCTGCATATTTGGGGAGCAATATGACTTAAACCAAAGATTTCTCTCTCTCTTCTCTGCTTCTATTGTTACAAATACTCTTTATTTTATATTGGACTATAGCAGATTAACAATGTTGTGATGGTTTCAGGGGGACAGCAAAGAGATTCAGCCATATATATATACATGTATCCATTCTCCCTCAAACTCCCCTCCCATCCAGGATGCCACATAACATTGAGTAGAGTTCCCTGTGCTATACGATAGGTACTAGTTGGTTATCCATTTTTAAAAAAGCAGTGTGTACGTGGCCATCCCAGATTCTTGACTAGGAAAGAATTTCAGATTCTTCTTTGTGGTAATTCTTTGTGTGTCCCTTAATTCCTAATATTAATATAAGCCAATATATTCATTCATTTGCAATGGTTTAGAGAGGAAAAAGGACATATTTTCATCTCTGACAGACAATAACTTTCCACTCTCATACCTTACTTAAAACAAGTCATTTTGTGGACAATTCAAGAGCATGAAGACAAAAGAAATAGTAGTGTCTTTGAAATAATCAGCCTAACTCTTTACACGAGGCTATGTTCAGTGGAAAATTGGAGTGCTCTTGTCACGTGATGGGTAAGAGCCCACACTCCAAAATTCAGATCCCTACTCTGCCCCTGGCCATTTGGGTTACTTGGGATAAAATGACTTTACTTCTCTGTGTCTCAGTTTCCCCATCTATAAAATGGAATGTATAACAGCATGTACTCCCATGGTGTTGCCAGCATGAGTTAAAATATAGGAAGCAGTTAGCAGAGTGCCTGGCACACTGGCATACAGTAAGTGCCCAATCAGTGCAAGCCAGCATGGATACTGTTATGTACAAAGGTGGCCTCTACAGCTCACTGTGCCCACAGGATCATGTAATATTCCTCAGAGGGTGATGACGGAGCCAAGAATAGAACTGAAGTCAACTTACATCCAAATCTCTGTCTTTATCACATAGTTAGGGGTATTGTTTTCTGGACAAATATGCTTACCTAATGGATCACATTGAACCCCCCAGGATCAGGGCCCTCACCTGTGCCTGGACCTGGTGTAGGTCTCCAGGTCCTGGATTCTGAGTGGGTGCTGTGAAAGGGTAAGATTTTCAGGAGGTCTTGGGAGGGGAGTATTTTGCACAGGAGATGTGTAAGTCAGAGGGTAGGCTGTGGTTCTTTTTAAATATACTTATAAATCCTTCAACACTCCTCCCCTCCAGTAGATGGAGAATAATTCCCCTCCCATTGAGTGTGGACTGATAGAATGACTCACCTGTCATGAACACAAGAGCAGGGACAGTCTGTGTCTCTGAATTAAGACATGAAAATTACTGCGAATCCCTCCTTCTTATCTCTCTTAAATCCTCCAAGTTGGGGAAATCCAGCTGCCATGTCATGAGAACACTTACACAGTCCTATGAAGAAGCCACGGGGTAAGCAGCCGAGACCTCCGGATAACACCCCACTGTGTGAAGGACCCATTCTGGAAGTGGATCCTCCAGCCCCTGCAGCCCCTGTGACATCTTAACTGTGAGCTCATGGGAGACCATTGGCCAGAGGCCTGCCTTGGACTCATTCCCAGATTCTTGATTCCTCATAGTTCGTTTTAATATATGCTTATTTTTCTAAGTTGCTAAGTTGCAGGTGACTTTTTAAATTTTTTATTTATTTTTGGTTGTGGTGGGTCTTACTGCTGTGTACGAGCTTTTCTCTAGTTGTGGTGAGTGGGGGCTACTCATTGTTGCAATGTGCAGGCTTCTTAGTGTGGTGGTTCTTGCTTGGTCCTTCTCTTGCTGCAGAACCTGGGCTCTAGGGTGCATGGGCTCAGTAGTTGTGGCTCACGGGCTTAGTTGCCCCATGGCATGTGAAATCTTCCCCGACCAGGGACTGAACCCATGTCCCTTGCATCAGCAGGGCAGATTCTTAACCATTGGCCCACAGGGAAGGCCTGTGAGTGACTCCAATACAGCAAAAGATAAACACAGTTAGACACTTGGTAAGTATTTAGTAGCTAAAGTGCTTCTTCAAGAGTTTGCAGATGCCTCTGGAGATTTGCCATGGTGCCTGTCACATGGTACAGTTTATATCAACTCTCTTGACTTCATCTTCCTAAAAGAATGGAGGTACTGTTCATAGCAAGTCTTCATGGGAAAGGGAAAGGAAAAGGGAAAGTAATTCAGTCGTGTCCGACTCTGCAACCCCATGGACTATACAGTCCATGGACTTTTCCAGGTCAGAATACTGGAATAGATAGCAGTTCCCTTCTGCAGGGGATCTTCCCAACCCAGGGATCAAACCTAGGTCTCCCACATTTCAGGCGGATTCTGCCACCAGGGAAGCCCCTTCATGGGAAACTTAATGGATAACAATTATTCTTTACCTGTCCAGTCTGTGTGCCCTTGTGTGTACATGCATGCTAAGTTGCTTCAGTCGTGTCCGACTCTTTTGTGATCCCATGGGCTGTAGAAATCCAGGCTCCTCCGTCCATGGGATTTCCCAAGCACAAGTACTGGAGTGGGTTGCCGTTTCTTTCTTCCTGATCCAGGGATCAAACCCACGTCTCCTGCATTGCCAGGCAGCTTCTTTACCACTGACCCACCAGGAAATGTTGTGTCTTAATCTAGGCAACACACATGTTATTTCAAAGCCAAAGATTTTGTTGTTGTTCTCTGTTTAGGGGGCAGTTTGTTATACATTTCTAAGCAAAGAGCAGGACAATTTGAATTTTCCATGTGACTGTCCATCCATCAAATGTCATACTGCCGTAAGCCAGATTCACAAAGTGCTTTCCTAGGGCAGGGGAGACAAACATATTAACGGCTTTTTATTAGGTGTTTAGCAGCTAATAGTGCCTAATTCAACTGAAACCAAAAGCCTGGACATAATTATTGCAGAGATGATTTGGTTGGCACTTCCACTGTGCCAGCATGAACTTATTTTAATTTTTATTTGTCAGCGATAAAAATAGGGGGCTTTCCTGGTGGCTCAGAGGTAGAATCTGCCTGCCAATGCAGGAGACAAAGGTTCAATCCCTGATCCAGGAAAATCCCACGTGCCGATGAGCAATGAATCCCATGTGCCATAACTATTGAGCCTGTGCTCTAGAGCCTGGGAGTCATAACTACTAAAGCCAGCGTGCCCTGAAGCCCATGCTCCACAAGAGAAGTCACCACAGTAGAAGCTCAAACACTACAACTAGAGAAAAGCCCACATAGCAATGAAGACCTAGTACAGCCAAAAATAAATAAAATAAAATTCTATTTTAAAAGAGGTCCTTTGGGGCTTTTTTTAAAAAAAAGAATGAAAATAGGGACTTCCCTAAGACTCTGCACTCGCACTGCCACGGTCTGGGTTTGATCCCTGGTCAGGGAGCTAGATCCCATATGCCACAACAAAAGATCCCATGTGCTGCAAGTAAGACCTGCGTGCTAAGCTGCTTCAGTCGTGTCCAACTCTTTGCAACCTCATGGACTGTAGCCCCCCCAGGCTCCCCTGTCCATGGAATTTCCCAGGCAAGAATACCGGAGTGGGTTGCCATTTCCTTCTCCAGGGGATCTTCACAACCCAGGGATCAAACTCACTTCGCCGAGTTTCCTGTGTCTCCTGCAATTCTTTACCACCAGCACCAGCTGGAAAGCCCATGAAGTGAAGTGAAGTGAAGTGAAGTCGTTCAGTCGTGTCCGACTCTTTGTGACCCCATGGACTGTAGCCTACCAGGCTCCTCTGTCCATGGGATTTTCCAGGCAATAGTGCTGAAGTGGATTGCCATTTCCTTCTCCAGGGGATCTTCCCAACCCAGGGATTGAACCCGGGTCTCCCACATTGTAGACAGACGCTTTATCGTCTGAGCCACCAGGGAATAGGAAAGAAAATTAGGCTTGTATTTCTACTTTTAAGGTTGATTTGGCAACCTTGTTGTTGTATTCTCTTTGCCTTATTTTTTTCGATTCTATGTATGTGATGACATTCAGTATCTGTCTTTCTCTGTCTGACTTATTTCCCTAAGCATACCTGCAAGTCCATCCTCATTGCTGCAAATGGCAAATTAGAACTTTAGACTTTGGGGACCTTTTAGACTTTAAAAAAAGTCCTGAATTTAGCCCCACTCCAAGTTTGATTGAGTTGTATCTAAGCTCTAGTGCTGTATTAAGAGCAAGCGGATCACTTATGGTAACAGAACTCAGAACGGTTCTGATTCTTCTAAAATGAACTAACAGATTGGAACATAAGAAATTCTTTATTAACTTCGAGGAAGATAGTGAATATTCAATATTTTTAAATGAATATTCAAAATGATACTGAAGATACTGTACTTCAGATGATACTGAAAATTCAATATTTTCCCCAGATCTTTTAAGGGTAAAAGGAAAACTCCAATCAGTGCGTTAAAAAACGTTCAAAAATAAATGTTTGGAGTTCAAGCAGACTTCTGGGCTTCCCCAGTGGCTCAGAGGTTAAAAGCGTCTGCCTGGAATGCAGGAGATCCAAGTTCGATCCCTGGGTTGGGAAGATTCCCCTGTAGAAGGAAATGGCAACCCACTCCCATACTCTTTCCTGGAGAATCCCATGGAGGGAGGAGCCTGGTAGGCTACAGTCCATGGGGTCGCAAAGAGTCAGACACGACTGAGCGACTTCACTCCTCACTCACTCTGCAAATAGCATGACAGAGCCACAAGTGAGATTCTGGCAGATTTGTTGTTTTTGTCTGGTCTCTCAGTCATGTCCAACTCTTCGTGACTCCACGCCACTGTAGCCTGCCCGGTTCCCCCATCCATGGGATTCCCTAGGCAAGAATACTGGAGTGGGTCACCATTTGCTTCTCCACTGGCAGATTTGTAGTCCTGGACAAATAGAATTAGGGAAATGAAAATTAAAGTTAAGTCAACAAATAAAAAGCAGAAGTGCTCTATAAAAAGTCTGCCGAACTATAGAATTTGTAATGCTGGTAATACTTAATATTGTTTTAGGTGATGCACAGAAGAATTTTTTTCATCTTCTAATTCCTTCTACAGGGGAATCTTCCCAACCCAGGGATCGAACTTGGATCTCCTGCATTCCAGGCAGACGCTTTTAACCTCTGAGCCACTGGGGAAGCCCAGAAGTCTGCTTGAACTCCAAACATTTATTTTTGAACGTTTTTTAACGCACTGATTGGAGTTTTCCTTTTACCCTTAAAAGATCTGGGGAAAATATTGAATTTTCAGTATCATCTGAAGTACAGTATCTTCAGTATCATTTTGAATATTCATTTAAAAATATTGAATATTCACTATCTTCCTCGAAGTTAATAAAGAATTTCTTATGTTCCAATCTGTTAGTTCATTTTAGAAGAATCAGAACCGTTCTGAGTTCTGTTACCATAAGTGATCCGCTTGCTCTTAATACAGCACTAGAGCTTAGATACAACTCAATCAAACTTGGAGTGGGGCTAAATTCAGGACTTTTTTTAAAGTCTAAAAGGTCCCCAAAGTCTAAAGTTCTAATTTGCCATTTGCAGCAATGAGGATGGACTTGCAGGTATGCTTAGGGAAATAAGTCAGACAGAGAAAGACAGATACTGAATGTCATCACATACATAGAATCGAAAAAAATAAGGCAAAGAGAATACAACAACAAAAAAAGCAGACTCACAGAGAACAAACTAGTGGTTATCAGCAGGGAGAGAGGAGAGAGCAGTGGGGAGGGGCAAGAAAAGGGAAGGGGACTAAGAAGTACAAAATACTATGTATAAAATAAATAATCTACAAGGGTCACAGGAAATATAGCCAATATTTTATAACTGTAAATAAAATATAACCTTTAAAAATTGGGAACCGAGCCTGGTGTTCTGTGATGACCTAGAGGGAGGGGATATATGGGTAATGTATGGCTTCTTTGCATTCTTGTATGGCAGAAACCAACACACTCTAAAGCAAATTTCCTCTAGTTAAAAAATAAATTTAAAAAATGGTGAGATACTGTGTTCTTTTCCTGAAATTTATATAATATTGCACACCAACTATACTTCAATGTAAAAAAAAAAAAGATGAAGTAAGTCCAAAGGACAAATATCATATAACACTGGTTATATGTGGAATTTTAAAACAAAATGGCACAAATGAACCTATGTACAAAACAAAAATAGAGTCACAGATGTAGAAAACAAACTTAAGGTTGCCAGGGGGTGAAGCCAATGAGGGATAAATTGAGAGACTGGGATTGACATATACACACAACTATATATAAAATAGATAACTAATAAGGACTCACTGTACAGTACAGAGAATTCTACACAATACTCTGTAATGACCTATATGGGAAAAGAATATAAAAAGGATACATATATGTATATGTACAACTGATTCACCTTGCTGCTCCACAGCAGAAACTAACACAACATTGTAAATCAACTATACCCCAATAAAAATTAATTTAAAAGGGGATGTATTGTACAACACTGAGAAAATAGGTAATATTTTATAATAACTATACACGGAAAGTATCCTTTAAAATTCATTAAAAATTTAATAATTAAAAAATACATACATAAACTTTGAAACTGAGTTAGTTTTAAAAATAGTAATTATGTAAAAGTTGCCAGTCAATGTTGCACACAGTTGGCAAAATCTGTGATGGTGGTATGTGATGAACTTTAGAAAATATTCCCTGAGAGGGTTTTTCCTGCTTGTGTGCAAGGGGTCTGTTCCTGAGGGGAGGGAAGCAGTGTCACTGTCTGCAGTCTCCTTCTGATTCCATGTGAGTCCCTGCCGTCATTCACTCCTTGGTGTAGCCAACATGGCCTTCAGCTCTTTGGAGCCTGGAATGCTCAGATCAGGACCCTGGACAGAAGAAGTGGGGACGTGAAAGAGTAAATGAGATCTGCAGATAAACAGATAGCTGCAGGCTGACAGAGCGAGAGAGAGAAAAAGAGAAGGGCTGAAAAATGCTCAGAGGCAGAGAGAGAAAAAGACAGAGTTTGAAGTAGAAGGAAATAAAGATAGAGGAAGGCAGAGGACATGTGTAAATTTGGGTCTAGGTCTGACCTGTGCTTCCACCAAGTCAGCCCAACCTTCACACACCCTGGCTCCAATGCTTGATAGTATTACTCAAGTACTTACTTTTAATTCCTTTCCTGTACATGAATCTCTTAACACTTCTACAAACTCTGCTTCATCTCAACTATATCTTGTAAATAACGTTTCTTTGTTGTCAGAAGAAATCTTTTTACCCAGCTTGGACTGAATTAAAATTTCATAAAACATCAGGTTGCCACAGGACTAACAAGCAAGTGACAGCTGTTTAATTAAAATTTAAACTTGATTAGTTGGCTCTACAGAGAGAAACACTCCAGAGAGAAAGCACAAAACTGTGAAAAACCAAGCCTTGAAATAAAGACTTTATTTAATAGGTAGTAGAAACTGTAAATTGTTTGGTGCCACGTGGATTCCAATGGTTAGTCTTGAACTGAGGTCTCTGTCCCTTATGCAAGTTCCATCTCTGCCTCTTGGCTGTGTTGGGAGTCCCTTCAAGGTAAATTATGAGTATAAATTAATTTTGTAAGTCAGAGTGCAGTAAAGAGCTTGAAAGTGATAGATAGTTGCTCAGTCCTGTCCGGCTGTTTGCAACTCCATAGGAGACTGTAGCCCACTAGGCTCCTCTGTCCATGGAATTCTCCAGGCAAGAATACTGGAGTGGGTTTCCACTCCCTTCTCCAGGGGATCTTCCCAACCCAGGGATGTTTGAACCTAGGTCTCCTGCATTGCAGGCAGATTCTTTATTGCCTGAGCCACCAGGAAGCCCTGAAATGAGAGGAAGCTTCAAAACAAAACACAAAATATCACAGCAGCCTCTCAACTCTCACAAATTTATTGTCTGAAATTGAGGCATTAAGTGGAGATAACTTGAGGGGTAGGAAAAACACTGCAGTTCCCTCTTTTAAACTCAGATCTGCCATGGTGACAGGTCATATCCAAGACGCATCTTACAAAATCATGAATAATTAAAAATCATTTGCAGAATAAACTACTGCAGAAAAGAAGACACAAAAAACAACGTCCTTTAGGGAAATTTTGAGAGAGAACACTTAATTCCTCTCATTCTCTCAAGACAATTTAATTTCTTTCTTCTGAATAAGAAAATGTGGAGACTTCCCTGGTACAATGGCTAAGACTCTGCATTCCCAATGCAGGGCATTGGGGTTCAATTCCTGGTCAGGGAACTAAATCTCACATGCCTCAACAAAGATGAAGATCGAAGATCCTGTGTGCTGCAACTAAGACCTGGTGCAGCCAAATTAAAAAAATAAATAATTTTCTTCCTAGAAAAAGAAAAGAAAATATGGGACTTCCCTGGTGGTCCATCGGTTAAGACTTTGCCTTCCAATGCTGGGGGTGTGAATTCAATCCTTGGTCATTGACCTGAGGTCCCACATGCCTTGTGGCTAAAAAGTCAAAATGTAAGTAGAAGCAATATCATAACAAATTCAATAAAGACCTTTTAAAAATGGCCTACATCAAAAGATCTTTTAAACATTTACAAATAAGTAAATAAGAAAATAGCAAAGACACACAGATTGACCCAGTCAACAGGTACATGAAAATGTGCACAACATCACTAGCCATCTGGGAAATGCAAATGAAAATCACACTGATACATCAATTCACACCTGTCAGAATGGCCATCATCAAAGAGACAAGAATAATAAACATTGGCAGGGATGTGGAGGGAAGGGAATCCTCACGCACTGTTGATGGGAATGTAAATTGGTGCAGCCACTACGGGAAACAGTGTGGAGGGTTCTCAGAAATTTTAAATGAGAACTGATAAAAGATCCAGTAATTCCTCTTCTGGTACTATATCCACAGGAAACGAACACACACTCACTCAAAAAGATATAAGCACTCCACTTTCAGAGCAGTATATGAAAATAGCACTTCATGTTCAGAGCAGCCAATATATGAAAACAGCCTTAGTGTCCATGGATGGATGGATGAATGGATAAAGAAGACACACACACACACACACACACACACACACACACACACACACACACAGGAATATTGCCCAGCTATAAAAAGTGAGATCTTGGTATTTGAAACAACATGCATGGAACCTGCTGAGTGCATTATACTAAATTAAATAAGAAAGAAAAAGATAAATGCTGTATGATCTCACTTATGTGTGGAGTATTAAAAAAGAACAACACTCAAGCTCAAAGATACAGAGAACAGATTGGTAGTTGCCGTGGATGGGGTGTTTCCCTAGTGGCTCAGATAGTAAAGAATCCACCTGCAATGCTGGAGATCTGAGCTCAGTCCCAGAGTTGGGAAGATACCCTGGAGTTGGGGATGGCAAGCCACTCCAGTGTTCTTGTCTGGAGAATTCCATGGACAGAGGAGCCTGGTGGGCTACAGTTCATGGGCCCACAAAGAGTTGGACACAACTGAGCAACTTTCACTTTCATAGATGGGGTTGAGGGGTTGGAAATGGGTGAAGGGGTTCAAAAGATAAACAAACATATAAATAAATGTAATTATTTGGCTCTGGGAAATGAAATGTTTACATTTTCCACTAACATTTTATATGTTAAGGTCAGGCAATTATCAAATTCAAGGGAAAACATATAAACTACCTCCAGCAGAGAAAGGGCTTCCCAGGTGGTGCTAGTGGCGAAGAATCCACCTGCCAATGCAGGAAACTCCAGAGATGCAATTCCGATCTCTGGGTTGGGAAGATCCCCTGGAGAAGGGCATGGCAACCCACTCCACTATTTTTGCCTAGAGAATCCCATGATCAGATGAACCTGGCAGGGTACAGTTCATAGGGTTGCAAAGAGACACAACTGAAGTGACTTAGCATATATGCATGCAGCAGAGAAAATCAAAGTACATGTAATAAAAGGATGGATGGGTCAAATGTCACCTTCAAATCTTAAATGACTGTGCATAATTCTGCAATAGATAGACATGACAGGATTTTGAGGGGTGGGTCAATATTTGAATAGGATAAGGAGTTTATATGATGTAGAATACCAGGCCACTTACACTTTTTAATAAAGCTGTAAAAAAAAAAAAAAAGAAAAAGAAGGAACAGGATTCTGTGAAAATTAGACTCTCAGTAAATTAGATATAATTCTATATTATATCCAATATAGAATTATATATATTATATAAATTTATATATAATTCATATAATTTATATTTAAATTATATAGTATATAATTTAATTAATTTCTATATAATCATGTAAATTATATTTATAAATTATATAAATCTATATAATTTATTATAAATTATATAAATGTGTATATAATTTATTATAAATTATATAAATGATTCCTTCCTCACTGAACTCACCAGAAGGAAATGCATGAAGTTAGGAGGAGTCCGGCAGATCAGGTACTCTGAGAGAATTCTTCCGATGCTTCATTTAAAAATAAACATTAGGAAGACTATAATGACAAGTGCTTTTTCTGTGTGATAAATTATTCACCACCTTTTCCTTCAGATAGAAAAGTAAAGCAATATTAATCGGGTTAGCCAGCATAAGGTAGAAATCAGATGCTTTGCCAAATTATTATAATTCAAAGAAATTCTGATGTGCTTTCCCAACATTTACACATAGTATGTCAAGACATAAATACATGTTAATGGAATTTCTTGCTGCAAAGCTGTTTTCATTTTCCTGCATGCATGCTAAGTCACTTCACTCATGTACAACTCTTTGAGACCCCATGGACTGTAGCCCACCAGGCTCCTCTGTCCATAAGGTTCTCCAGGCAAGAATCCTGGCGTGAGTTGCTGTGCTCTCCTCTGGGTGATCCTCCCAACCCAGGGATAGAACTCGAGTCTCTTAAGTCTCCTGCACTGCCAGGCAGGTTCTTTTCCACCAGCGCCACTTGGGAAGGCCCTTTCATTCTCCTTCATCACATCAAATGGAACCCTATCATTTTTAAGTCTGAAAACAATGCTTCCCAACAGGACTTCCTGCAATGATGAAAATGTTCCAGAATCTGGGTATCAGTGCAGAGTGGTGGTTTCTGAACACCTGCCAACGGTTAGAATGGCTGAGAAATGAAATCTGAAATGATTTAGATGTAAACAGTCACATGTAATCAGGGGATAGCATCTTGGATAGTGGGAAGAAAGCCCACTCTTCTTAATTCTTTAACAAAATGGAAGGAAGTTATTTTTTGTTTGGTTGCTTGCTTGCTTTTCTTTTTTAGTTAGTTAATTTATTTTATATTTTTGGCTGTGCTGAGTCTTTGCTGCAGCGTATGGGCTTTCTCTAGTTGCAGCAAGCTTCTCATTGCAGCGGCTTCTCATTGCAGTGGCTTCTCGTTTCGGAGCAGGGTTCTAGATGTGCGGGCTTCAGTCGTTGTCACTCATGGGCTTAGTTGCCCTGTGGCATGTGGGATCCTCCCAAACCAGGGATCGAACCTGTGTCCCCTACATTCCTAGGTAGATTCTTAACCACTGAACAACCAGGGAAGTCCCTTGCTTGCTTTTCTTATTTCACAGAGGAGTCTTAAAATGTAGAAGGATGGTTTGCCAACACAGGTGTTTCTTTTTCAGTTAATGGAATCATGCTGTTCAGCAACCTCCAAATCCCCAGTAAACTGAAAGGTTTCACCATCATTCTCAAAGAACCTACCCTGGAAGACGATGCTTGTCTACTTTTATAAAAGAAATGGACCATTGATTCAGCTAGGTCCAAGAAATAATTCTTTCCTCTTCAATACTGACAATCACATGCTCTTCTCTAAAAAGGGCCACCAGCTGGGATGCAGGGGTCAACAGCAATTGAAGGTTTTAATTGTTTTGGGTTTGGTGTCAGCCTCTGCTAGAGATGGAAATGAGAAGAAATATAATTAAATGGAAGCAGGGTACCAAAAGCAGTTTGGCAATTTCTGTAGAGTGTGCAGCACATGGACACGAACACTTGTAAATTCCCTTTGAAAGGAGGGCCTCAAGCCAGCAATTTTAGTTACTTGATTAGAGCTGATACTACGGCTGCTGCTGCTGCTAAGTTGTTTCAGTCATGTCCAACTCTGTGTGACCCCACAGATGGCAGCCCACTAGGCTCCTCTGTCCCTGAGATTCTCTAGGCAAGAATACTGGAGTGGGTTGCCATTTCCTTCTCCAATGCATGAAAGTGAAAAGTCAAAGTGAAGTCACTCAGTCGTGTCCAACTCTTAGCAACCCCATGGACTGCAGCCTACCAGGCTCCTCTGTCCATGGGATTTTTCAGGCAAGAGTACTGGAATGAGTTGCCATTGCCTTCTCTGGATCCTTCTACTGGACAGGAAAAAAAAAATCTATGCTCTCACTTGATACTTCAGTTTAAAGACTTGTGTTAGCCCCTCCCTGGTGGCCCAGTGGTTAAAACTCAGGCCTTCCACTACAGAGTTCACAGATTTGATCCTTGGGAACTAAGACCCCACATGCCGCACAGCCAAAACAAAAGAACAACAAAATAAAGTTACTGGTTAAAAAAAATAAAGACTTGCATTAAATAAAACTAAGGATGGAAGGGAGGAGATGCATGACTGAAAGATAGAGCCAACGTTCCCAAGTCTAGTGACTAGACTATATAATGACTACTCACCTTGTTTTCAAACTGCTGACATTCATGCACAACTTCAAAAAAAAAATCTATCTTGAGAAAGAAAAACAAAGCTG
The DNA here is from genome assembly GCA_006408675.1 of Madoqua kirkii. Taxonomy (NCBI): domain Eukaryota; kingdom Metazoa; phylum Chordata; class Mammalia; order Artiodactyla; family Bovidae; genus Madoqua; species Madoqua kirkii. The sequence continues at coordinate 4,594 of SJYC01146843.1, read as the reverse complement.
AAGGATTCACAAGTCCTGATTTCAAAAATATTTTACAAAGCTATAGTAATCAAATCAGCATGGCATAAGGATAGACACGGAGATGAATGGAAGAGAATAGAGAGCCCAGAAATAAACCCAGGCATCAGTCATATGACCTTTGACGGGGGCTGAGGCCATTTGACAGGGAAAGGGTATCTCATCTACAAACAGTGTTGGGAAAACTGGACATCTACACCCCAGAGAAGGAAATGGGGCCCTCGTCTCTCACAACACACAAAAATCAATTAAAAATGAATTAAAGACTTAAGCATAAGATCTAAAACTCCTTGAGGAAAATACAAGGGATGAGGATGACATTGGTAAGATGGAGGTCAGAAGGTCCCAATACTCATTTACCCCCCAGAAAATGACAAAAATGGTAAATAAACAACCACAACCAACAAAAATAGCTCTGAGAAAACTGGGCTACAGCAAAGAAGCAGCAGAAATGCTGCAGAGCTCAAAACCAAGGATGGATGTGTGGAAAAGCGTAGGAAGCATCTTAATTGTGTTACCCCATACACCGCCAACCCAGAGTCATTCAATGCCCAGAGAATTATTCACCCCACATGCCATGTCATTGCTTGTCTACTGTTACTTACATCACATTTTTCCTTCAGTTGCCTTCTTTCATTTTTACTTAAATAAAAGTGTTCTTAAATAAAGTCTCCATTGCATCAGTGGAAAATGTCAATATCATTTGTCACCAATAAAAGGAACCTTGAATATCACAAAAGAAGAATAGGGCTATTAAGTGGAAGGCGGACCAGGTCACCTATCCAAGACACTTAAGTAAGCAGCTGTGACTCTCTGAGCTAATGGGAAATGACAAGGAATGGAGCTGACAGTGATGGGTAAATACATAGGCTCACAGATGGCAACAGAACATTACTCCCCTGTGGGATGCTGTAGGCTGTCGATAGCGAGGGATGCTGGGTGTGTGTGTATGGGATGGGGATGCAAGGAATATTCAGGGACTCTCTGGACTTTCCACTCAATTTTGCCATGAACCTAAAACTGCTCTAATAGTTAAAGTCTATTTCAGTTCAGTTCAGTTCAGTTGCTCAGTCGTGTCTAACTCTTTCCAACTCCATGAACCACAGCACGCCAGGCCTCCCTGTCCATCATCAACTCCTGGAGTCCACCCAAACCCATGTCTATTGAGTTGGTGATGCCATCCAACCATCTCAACCTCTATTGTCCCCTTCTCCTGCCCTCAGTCTTTCCCAGCATCAGGGTCTTTTCAAATGAGTCCGCTCTTCACATCAGGTGGCCAAAGTATTGGAGTTTCTTAGAGAGAGAGAAAACCGAAAGGCTGGTTAACATCTCTTACTGAGTCTCTGACACAGTTTAAAGCACTGAAGTCTGCGTGGTCTTACTTGGAATGCTACGGGGCATCATCTCCCAGCGGTGTTGGACCTACCAAAATCTCAGAGTCCACGGTCACTCAGCATATCTGGTTCTTTCAACAGCACCTGGATGGAGGTATAGCATCCCCATTTGGCAAGGCCACACTGTATGGCCACTCCCATGTGGACTGTCTGATGATGCCACCTTATCCCCTCAATTCACCCCACCCTGAACAGAGACACTTTTGCAGTTCTCCCAACACATTAAACCCACACCACAGCTCAGGGCCTTTGCAGCTCTTGCTCCCTCCCCTGGGAAAGTCTCCTTTCCAGATGAAAACATCACTCACTCCCTCACTTTCTTCTCCTCTCTGCTCAGGTACCACCTTATCCAGGAAGCCTCTCAGGACCATGTTCCTGAAGTACCACCCCATCACTGTATCCCTCACCTTCCTGCTGTATTTGTATTTATAATACTTTATAATCCTGCCATTGTATATATTTATTTTTTATCTATCTATTGTGTACCTCCTCACACTCTAAGGATTATAAACCTAAAGACACCTCGGAGTCCAGGGGTAGATTTCACAATCCTGGGTGAAATAAAAATGATAATTTTATGTTCACAACATCTAATGTAAATGTGACACTTCCCTCAAATATTTTATTATAAATACAGGCAACAAACCCATCACAGTATTAGCAGTATCACTGACTTTGTCACCAGGAGAAATTAAAGATATTTTCATATCATATTACAGTTATCACAGATGTTTCAAAATGTCAGTTATACTCCCCAGGAAGTCAAAATTATAGTAGCTATTAGACTTGCCAGCTTCAGCTTGCTAATATAGTAACAGTCATAAAGAAGTGTATATTTTACTATTTCACATATTTTGATAGCTACGTCCTATGATAATTCATTTCCTTTGTAATGCTTAAAAAGCATTAGTGTGAGATGAATCTACAGGTTCATCAGATGCCAAAAGGATCTGCAGAACAAAAAAGATACCTCAGCACCAACGTATTTGCTCCATGGGGTTTCCCGGTGGCGCTAGCGGTAAAGAACCCACCTGCCAGCGCAGGAGAACCAGGAGATACAGGCTTGATCCCTGGGTTGGGAAGATCCCCTGGAGGAGGGCATGGCAACACGCTCCAACATTCTTGCCTGGAGAATCCCATGGACAGAGGAGCCTGGCGAGTCACAGTCCATACGGTTGCAAAGAGTCGGACATGACTGAAACGACTTAGTGGGCGCGCACGCACACGCGCACACACACTAACTCCATGCGATTAAGGACCGTGTTTGTTTTTCTTTACCATTCTACCCACTGTGCTTAGGACAGTGCTTGGATATCATAAACACCCAGGAAGAAGTCACTGAATTACTGTACTTAATGAATTTTGTCGATGAGAGAAATGGAAACTTGAAGGGTTTGAATAACTTCACAACGATGCTCCTGCCGGGAGGGAAAGAACCAGTATGCGTGTGCGCGTGCGCGTGCGTGGCTGGCTGGTCCCACTGCGCCTGCTCTCCCAACCTGCATGCTGCCTGTCAGGAAACGGTGAGGCCCCCTTTAATCAAACTAAAGCTTTCGCCGCACTGCATGCAGATGAGCAGCTCTTCTGTTTCAATAAGCATGTGCATCTGAAAACTGCAGCTTGGCCGCACTAGAATCAGACCTCCCTACTTTATTTGTTTCCTTTCTTTTCTTTTTTTTTGGCCACACCCCAAGGCATGTGGGAATCTTCATTCCCCAACCAAGGATAGAACCCAGAGTGGAAGCAAGGCTTCTCAACCACTGAACCTCAAGAGATGTCTCAGACCCCTCTACTTAACCCGTTCCTATCACAGTGGCGGACAATAAAACTAGAGATGGATGGGTCTCCCCAGAGCACAGGCTGAGCTGGCACTGATCTTTGACCCCTGCTTCTCCATTCACTGGCTTCCCTGGTGGCTAAGACAGTAGAATCTGCTTGTAATGCGGGAGACCTGGGTTCAATCGCTGAGTTGGGAAGATCCCCTGGAGAAAGGAATGGCTACCCACTCCAGTATTCTTGTCTGGAGAACTCCATAGACAGAGGAGCCTGGCAGGCTGCGGTCCATGGGGTCGCAAAGAGACATGACTGAGCGACTAACACTTCACTTCTTTTTTGCATTCAGATCTCCTTCGGTGCAGACTGGGATGCAGACAGCACCTTCAGATCACCTCACTCTTAGTTTGTTCCTTCCAGAGGGAAGACTGTCTTCCAGCAGACAGACCTGGGCAGAATCATAGCCACTGTGGTCTGGAGCGATTCCCACAGCCCAGCCAGTGTCATGGCCCTCCATCAGTGTTAACCGTGTGAATGCTGCTGACTTCCCATAAGATGCAGAATCAGACAGGATAGATGAGATATGCTGCTGTAAGAAAGAAATTCCTACCGCAGCAGTGACGTGAAACAACAAAGGTTTATTTGTCACATACATATGTGTGAATCACAATTTAGCTAAAGGCTGAGACACACACACACACACACACACACACACACACACACACACACAGCGTCCATAAGCCAGGAATCAGGCTGATGAAACAGCCTCTATCCAGAAAGTTGACCTTCACATGGAAACAACATCATGGAGTTTTCTGCAGTGGCAATAATGCATCCTAGCCCAGAACTAATAATATGGTTGCATCTAGTGACACCTCAGTTGCCAATAATACTGGTCCTGCCCAAGAGGACCCATGTGCCCCCACACAAGAAATAGACTGTCACAAGTGGCTCCATCATTAGCCCTACTGGAGATAGGGGAAACTGAACAAAGAGAGGTGATGCAATTCACCCAGAATCACATACCTGGAAGGGCAGGAGTTGGGCTTTGAACCTGGACAGCTTGCTCAGGAGACTAGGCTCTCAGCCACTGTGCTGCTCTGCCGCGTTCTGATTCCAGGCTCTCCACTGAGGTCAAGGAGCTGGGCTCCCTTGAGCAGAGCCTATTTGCATGCTTAGTTCAGTTCAGTTCAGTCACTGAGTCGTGTCCAACTCTTGGCGACCCCATGAATCACAGCACACCAAGCCTCCCTGTCCGTCACCTCCTGGAATTCACTCAAACTCATGTCTGTCAAGGGTGATGCCAACCAGCCATCTCATCCTCTATCATCCCCTTCTCCTCCTGCCCACAATCCCTCAGCATCAGAGTCTTTTCCAATGAGTCAACTCTTCATGTGAGGTTGTCAAAC
>SJYC01146842.1:0-21058 GCA_006408675.1 Madoqua kirkii | reverse complement strand
GGGTGGCCCCACAGGGCATGGCTTAGTTTCACTGAGTTAGACAAGGCTCTGGTTCTAGTGTAATCAGATTGGCTAGTTTTCTGTGATTATGGTTTCTGTGTGCCTGCCCTCTGATGCCCTCTCACAACAGCTACCATCTTATTTGTGTTTCTCTTACCTTGGATGTGGGTATCTCTTTTTGGCTGCTCCTTACCTTGGAAGAGAGGTATCTCCTCATGGCTGCCCCTCCTGACCTTGAATGTGGAGTAGCTCCTCTCGGCCCTCCTGCACTGGTGCAGCTGCTGCTCCTTGGACATGAGGTTGCTCCTCTCGACTGCCTCCCCTGACCTCAGGCATGGGGCAGCTCCTCTAGGGTGCTCCTGTGCCAATGCAGCCTGGCACTCTCGGTTGCTGTCCCTGACCTTGGGAGAGGGGTAGCTCCTCTTGGCCACGCTTCTGCGTGGTCTGTTGCAGCTGGCACGCTTCTGCATAGTGGCTAAATTCAAAATAACCAGTGGTCCCAGGTCTTGCCTTCCAAGCTCATCACCTTTAGGCTGAGTACTTTATCTCTGAACCAGGCTGTGCACACACAGCTACAGAGACAGCCTGGATAGAACTGAGATGAGAGCATGGTCAGGACACAGCTCGGTGGCTGGGTCTCATCACCAAATACAATCAGCATGTTTTGGGAAAGAACAATCTAGTCAGGCATAAACACACCAGTTCAGAGGAGCAAAACACCAGCCCTACACTTTGGGAAAATTCTATATTTTAATAAAACCCATAATTATTTTTAACAAGAGCTATTGTTTTGCATGTGTGTTAAAAGAGTTACTTTATTAAATCCAAACATTTAAATGATACCCTGGGACTTCCCTGGTGGTCCAGTGAGTTAATATTCTGTGCTCCCAATGCCAAGGGCACAGGTTTGATCCCTGGTTGGGGAACTAAGATCCTGGGGAAAGAGAAAAAAAATAATATTTAATAAAAGGATACCCTAATTCTTATAATCTCATTTCTTAATTTTGAACAACAACAACAAAAAAATAGTCCTGAAAACTTGAAAAAAATGGAACTAGCCCAACATCTTTGCTCCCAGGCACTGTTCCCCATGGAAGGTCACAGCTCCAGACAGGACCCCTCTGCCTTCCCCAGACAGCTCACCAGTGGCCAGGCTGCCCCACCCTCAACACACACACCTCTCCCTGGGCTGCCTGTGGCCTGAGGAGCAGACCAGTCAAATCCCCTTAGATGTGTAACAAAGCCCATTTCATTAGGATGAGTCAGAAATAAAAATTCATTACTTGAACAAGGGACACAATAGCCTCTAGAGAAGCTGTCTTAGAGAAGATTGGGTTTTATTCTAAAATATATTACTTTAGGTTCTAAGATACAGAAAAGAAACCGGAATCTCAGTTGCTTTCTTAAGATAGTTTGTAAGATGACAAAGACAAATGCCACATGTCATTCCTTGACGTTGTGCTGGTGGGAACCTAGGGCCTCCAGCTCTGCTGCTAAGAGGCCACGTGGTCTGAAACAAGTCTTCCCTCCTCTTTGGGAGAGTTTTTCACACTAATATAAGTGTCATGGGGCATGCGCAAGTTGGAAAGGAATTTCGAGACACGAGGCAGAATGAGGGAAGAATAGAGTCTGTTAGAGCAGGAGATGCTGTTAGACCAGAGGGCTGACTCAAGGGAGAGCCAACCCCTTTTGCAGACTAGTAGATGATTTTTATAGCCACAAGACAAAGAAAATTCCTTCTGGAAAGGTGGCAGTAGGTGGTTGGTCAGAATTCTATAGAGTGGATATTTTACTTAATATGGAGTTAGGGAACAGTTATGGGGGGGCTCATGGCAAAGTTGCTATGGGGTTCAATCATTCTGGAGGTTTTTGTCCTGTGATCTTGATAACAGGTTCCACACCTGTGACCTTGGTATGTGTGCTCTGTGCTAAGTCACTTTAGTCATGTCCAACTCTTTGGGACCCTATGGACCATGGCCTGCCAGGCTCCTCTGTCCATGGTATTTTTCAAGCAAGAATACTGGAGTGCATTACCATGTCCCCTTCCAGGGGAATCTCAGGGATTGAAGCCGTGTCTCTCATGTCTCCTGCATTTGCAAGAGAGTTCTTTACCTCTAGTGCCACCTGGGAAGCCCTGTGACCTTGGTATAAGACCCCACAATAGGTATAGAATAGCATCTGCCATTTAAATGGCACCCCACTCCAGCACTCTTGCCTGGAAAATCCCATGGACGCAGGAGCCTGATAGGCTGCAGTCCATGGGGTCGCTAAGAGTCGGATACGACTTCATTTTGACTTTTCACTTTCATGCATTGGAGAAGGAAATGGCAACCCACTCCAGTGTTCTTGCCTAGAGAATCCCAGGGATGGGGGAGCCTGGTGGGCTGCCGACTATGGGGTCGCACAGAGTCGGACACAACTGAAGCTACTTAGCAGTAGCAGCACCTAAGCATTCAAGTGAAAAACCTGGGGGAATTAGGTCCCTGCAAGGAAGAGACAGCCTCCAGCTAAACCACCCCTGGAATGGGGGACTAGGAACCTGAGAGCCTCCCCAAGGTCATACCCTCCTGAGTCATACCCTCCAGAAACCACACCCCCCAAGACCACACCCCCAGAAGCCACGCCCTCCACAGGCCAACTTTCGGAGTAAATCTGTTGCCTGAGATGCGACGGTAAAAGGCCCGTTTTGGCCTGATGCTGGAAACTGACCAGCAGTCCCCATTCAGAAATCTCTGTCAATGGCTAAAGCTCTCAATTCTGCATCACACAACAACTTCTCCCTCTGACCAATCCTGCCTCAACTCCTTCCTTTCACAGGTCTCTAATATTTTGCACCCTAAACTCTTTTTGAGCATCTATAGCAGAGAGGTCAATTTGCAGCTGACCGTCATCCAATTTTAATCAGTGGATTAAAACCCAAGCTTCTCACCAGTGGTCAGGTAATGCAAGCTGAGCTATGCACAGACTGTCAGAGGGCCCCCTCTGGGGAGGCACCTGCATGGTGATCTGACAGCAGTGATCAGCCCTCAGACCTTGATATTTTTACCGTCTCACTCCTATTTCCTCACCAGGCTTGCTGGGATCATCCACCTCAAAAAGTGCTTGCAGCTTGGCTTGCTCAAAACAAAGGGAGAGAAAGCCATCACCTTCTGCCACTTAGTAGGGGACAAGCGAGTTGTCTCTAGGTAATATTGCCATAGGAAGCTGGGGGCTCATCCAGTTGGGCAGACTATGGAAAGGACTCTGCAGTGCATTCTGAGGGCGATGGGACATGAGGGAGCACGTTAAGGAGGACGGTGTCTGAACACTGTGGTCATGGGCACACTAAATGCTCTCACTGTTCAGGATTATGACATGCACTTTGCTTACAAAAGCCTCTGAGTAGTTCACCAGGAATAAAATCTAAGTTCACGTGATAAACAAGAATACCCTCCCCCAACCCAGGTGTCCACATCCTAGTTCTCAAGACCTGTGAACATATTGCCTTCAGGGTATAAGGACTTGACTGCTGCTGCTGCTAAATCGCTTCAGTCGTGTCCGACTCTTGGGATCCCATAGACGGCAGCCCACCAGGCTCTGCCGTCCCTGGGACTTGACAAATGTGATTAATTTCAGGATCTTGAGATACAGAGATTATTCTGGATTGTCCAAACAGGCCCAGTGTCATCTCAAATGTCATTATAAGTGGAAGAGGGAGGCAAGAGGGCCAGCGTCTGAGAAATGCCACTTGAGAAGGACTCAAGTCCATTGCTGGCTTTAAAAATGGAAGGAAGGACTTCCCAGATGGTCCAGGGGCTAAGACACCAAGCTCCCAATGCAGGAGGCCTGGGTTTGATCCCTGGTCAAGGAACCAGATCCTGCATGCCACGACTAAGTGTTCACATGCTGCAACTGAAGATCCCACATGCTGCAACTAAGACCCAGTGCAGCCAAGTAAATAAATAAATAAAAATATCTTTTAAAATTAAAAATAAAGACAAAAGGAATCATTAAGCAAGGAATGCAGGCGCTTCTGGATTTGAAAGAGACAAAGGAAAGGTTCTCCCCTAGAGTCTCCTGAAGAAATACAGCTGACATCTTGAGATTTTTTAGCCCTGTGAGACCCATGTTAGACTTCTAATATACCAAACAACAGAAAGATAATAGTTGTCTTTGCTTTAAGCCCCTGAGTTTGTGGTAATTTGTTAGAGTAGCAGGAGGAAACTAACATAGTTCATTATTTCAGTTGATCTTTGGCTTTCCTGGACCCTAGAATGTTTTTAAAGGGCTTCCTGGGTGGTTCAGAGGGTAAAGAATCCACTTGCAATGCAGGAGACCTGGGTTTGATCCCTAGGTCAGAAAGATCCCCTGGAGAAGGGAATACCAACCCACCTCAGTATTCTTGTCTGGAGAATTCTATGGACAGAGGAGCCTGGCGGGTTACAGTCCATGGGATAGCAAAAAGTTGGATAATGACTGAGAATGTTTTTAAAGGAACTGAGGAAATGAGGAATGTCTCAGATGGAAAGTGAGCAGAGTGTTTGAAGAAGAATATAGCTGATACTCTATTAAATGGTGCTGGGCATTCAGACAGGAGGATCATCACTTCTCCACTTCCCTCATGAGGGAGATCATATAAGATGTATAATAAAGCACTTGGGAAATTATAAATCACTGTACTAGTGCAAAATGGCATTAATAACTGGCCTCCTACAGTGCCTTTACCCTGTATCAACAGGCTCCCATAAACTGCCCTTGTGACAAGCATCACAGGCCAAAGCCCAGAAATGAAATTCTCCAGGAAGCTTTAAACAAATGACGCAATTAGAAAGCCCCAAGTCCAATGTAAACAGTTGGCTGTTTCAGTTTCAGAAGAGTGGTTGAAGCGAATGTCCCTCCAAGGAAGTCAGAAGTTGCTTATCAAGACATCTGAACTGTCAGAACAATTTAGAGAGAAAGACATCCTTCAAAGAACACACATCCCATGACAGCCATTGGCATCAAACTAGAATCTCGTGGCTCCATCTGCACCAAGGCCAGACGAACTCTGCAAGCACACAGATCACAGTGATGGATCATGTACACGGCCAGCAGGTTTTAAAATGATTTTAAGCACAGATGTTTCCAAAATTGGGTGATGCCTTGTTGTGTGAATTGAGAGGCAGAGGGACTGTAACATCATTATTATTATTGAAAGTTGCATCGGTAAAAGTTTCAGATTGGTTCTTGACAAATTTGATGTGTCAACTTGATGAGACCTCTGGGTGTTCAGATTAAACCTTTGTCCTGGGTGTGTCTGTGATATGAGATGAGCATTTGAAATGGTGGACTCCCCAGTGGGTGGGTGGGTCCCATTTAATCTGCTGAGGGTCTGAATGGAACAAAAGATAGAGGAAGGGACTTCCCTGCTGTCTCAGAGGTAAAGAATCCGTCTGCCAATGCAGTAGCCATGGGTTTCATCCCTGGTTTGGGAAGATACCACATGCTAGAGAGCAATTAAGCCCATGCACTACAACTACTGAGCCTGTACTCTAGAGCCCAGGAACCGCAGCTACAGAGCTCACATGCCCCAGCTACTGAGTCCACATGCCGAAACTTCTGAAGCCCGAGCACCCCAGAGCCCATGCTCATAACTAGAGAAGCCACCACAGTGAGAAGCCTTTGAACTGCAACTGGAGAGCAGACTCTGCTCTCCCCAAGAGAAAAGCAGCAACAAAGACCCAGAACAGCCAAAAGTAAATATAAGTAAATAAATAAAATTTAAAAAGAAAGACAGAGCAAGGAAGGAGTGATCCCTTTCCTCCCTGTCTGCTAGGGCTGGGGCATCTGTCTTCTCCTGCCCTTGGATTGGAATTTACACCATCGACTCCCCTGTTTCTCATAATTTCTGATTTGTATTGAATTACTCCAGTATCCTTCTTGGGTGTCCAGCTTGCAGACGGCAGATGATGGGACTTCTCAGCCTCCATAATCTTAGGAACCAATTCATTGAATTTATCTCTTTATATCTATCTATCTATCTGTCTATCTATCTATCTATCTATCCATACATCCATCATGTCCATCCATCCACCCATCATACCTATCTATCTACCCATCATATGTATCTATCTATCTATCACCTATCTCTGTCTCAACAATCGCATCTGTAAAATGGGGATACTGTTGGTCACCGCCCTGTGGTGGACGCTCTTGTTGTCCATAGTAAACATTCCACAAGTACTGCTTTTGGCATCTGTGTCATTGTGGCCAGAGGGCACATGCCCAACCTAAGGAGGCAGCATCCTCTCAGCCCAGCTGGTTGATGAGCTCAGAGGGTTAATGAGCTCAGAGTTGCCAGATCTTCAAACAGCCCAAGTTAGAAATCTCAGCCTCAAGTGAAATTCCTAAACTCTGATCTTGAAAATGAACGCAGAAGAAGGCAATATGCTAAGTGGGCCAAATGAAACACCGCTGGCCTGAGAATGCACATCCCCTGCAGTGAGGCAGACACACAGGCGCTTAGCACACCACTGGCAATGATGCAGTTCCTTCTCCCATTTATCCTGTTCACTAAGCGCTGGTGAGTCTGACATGCCCTCTGAGCCAGGCAGTGTCACCAACCCCCATACCCACGTGGGGCTATTGAGACTCAGGGAGTTGGAGAGACTTGCCTGCTGCTTGTATCCTGTAAGGGGCAAGCATGCATTTGAAGGTAGGTTTTCATGAATCCAAAAGCCATTCTCTTAAGGAGGGGCTGCGTGCCTCTCCTTCCACTTCTCCTCCAGCCTATTTCCTCTTCCACCTCCCCTGCCCAGAGACAGACAAGAACCAAAGTGGCAAGGGGACCAGATATCTACAAGGGCCTCGATCTGCCCCAGGTTGGAGTATCTGCTCCCTGATCTGCCCCAGGTTGGAGTATCTGCTCCCTAATCTGCCCCCTCCTCCACCCTCAGCGAGGAGAAACGGGCAGCAATGGAATGACTGAGCTTTCAGCAGCTTGTGCTGGCAATGCGCCTGCGAAGTATTAAGTAAAAGCTGTTGTTTCCCCTTCAGACATCTCTGTTTGGGTTTGTATACATCCATGTGCTATATACAGAAGCCATGTTTAATTAAACACAGTGAGCGGGCTCACAGCATACGGAATGACTGTGAGGTATCATTTGCCATCCTCCCCTTCTTTCCTGCTGAAACGTCCCAGGAAGGCACCGGCCAAGGCGGGTCTTATTCACCATGTTTGATGCACCTGAGGCTGAAAGCACAATTCTTTCTTTCTGTGTCCTTCACCCCTTCTGCCTTAATAGAATTGAAATTAGCAGAGGTCTCACTGACTCTTGCATTCACTCAGTAAACTTCATCACTTATCACTTACTTGGAATTCTGGCTTTTCCACACTCCTTGAAAAAGCCAAACACCCTCTTTTGGGGCAAACAGTTAGTGGTCATGAATGGGACTTGCCTTGTTAAGTGCCCTCCAACTGGAAATATTATTCCTTCCGAGTCACTTGTAGAGAGTATATGAATGAAAAATATTGCCTGCTATATTGGTAGATAGACATGCGGCAGGAGACATCAAGCCATCCCATTATAGCTGCCCCAGTGGTGAGCCCTGAGGAAACTCAGGCTAGAAACTAGATTCTCCAGGGAGTTCCCTGTTGACCTAGTGGTTAGGATTCTGGGTTTTTACTGCCATGGCTTGGGTTCAGTCCCTGATTCTACAAGCCATGGAGAGTGACAAAAAGGAAAAGAAACAGGCATTTGAAGCCTGTGCAGGATTACCCCCCACTGTCCCCAATGCAGCTGCCCTTTAACATGTACCTGGAGGAGACTCAGGATGAGAAAGCGCAGGATACTGGCCCCAGATAGCCAAGGTGCATAGCAAAGGAATGATTTTGATGAGCCCAGATTTTGCATCTACCCACACATAGAAAAGTAAATTCCTTAACTTGAGATGTCGGATTTTCTTTAATTCACAGTAATCTTTCCATGTTCCAATGATCTGGTCTTTATTACAGAAACTCTTATATATACTGGCTCCCTTCTTGCTTCTTTGGAAGCAGCCCCTTAGAACTGTCTGAGATGCTGTGTTCCAGGCTTAACTCCTCGGTTTTGTCCACCAAATAAAACGTAACTCTCAACTTTTAGGTTGTGCTTTTTTTTTTTTTAGTTGACAAGTATTAAAAAGAGACTGGTGGAGCCTTCTCTTTAAAGCAGTCGACTCAGGGTTGCCATGTGAAACATCTCTGGAGGGACAAAGAGTATTCCCAAGACTCATTCTTAGCAGGATACTTGTTCATCATCAAAGCAGAGGTCAGTCCCAAAGAGGAGAGAACACTAATAGATTTCTCCTTTTCTCAGTCCCACCTTACAAGGATTCTCTGATTGTTATTTGCACACATGTGCTGGTGGCCCAGCACACTGCAGGCAGAGTCTGCCCTGTCTCCTTTATAATATCCCCCAGGCACTTATCATAAACCTCCTTTAGGTCTAGAAAACTTCATTGCTGATGTTGCTGCTAAGTCTCTTCAATCGTGTCCAACACTTTGTGACCCTATGGACTGGAGCTCACCAGGCTCCTCTAGGATTCTCCAGGCAACAATATGGGAGTGGGTTGCCATGCCCTCCTCCAGGGTATCTTCCCGACCCAAGGGATTGAACCTGTGCCTCTTACGTCTCTTGCATTGGCAGGTGGGTTCTTTACTGCTAGCGCCACCTTGGGAACCCCTGAAAATTTCATTAAAGGATGAAAATTGTTAAGTGGCTTTTCAGAGCTGTTTGTTTTTTGCCACACTATGTGGTATGCAACTTCTTAGCTCCCTGACCAGGGATAGAACCTGTGCCCTCTGTAGTGGAAGCACAGAGTCCTCACCACTGTACCACTAGAGAAGTCCCAGAGCTACTTTTTTAAAAGAATTGTTTCTTAAAATCATATTCCAAGTCTGTACTTTTCAGAAGGTGATATAATTGGTAGAAAAAGGAAGAAATATTCCTTCTCCCTCCATATGTGGCTTGTGTCCAAAAGGACATAGCTCTCCTTTCGGGACCTATAAAGTTTGTCATTATCTGTGCTGAAGTAAGAAAGTGGTTCTTTTACCCTTGGCCACTGTACACTGGAAGATGCCTGCGGATCTGCACAACAATGTTGAGAAATTCCACAAAATAGAAACATCTTGTCATGCAATGATTTTGGTTATTAACAAGCATTTCCCCTGTTAAAGAACTTGTCTTTAGAAGACAATAGTGACAATGAATAAATGGCATATATTGAGCATATATTCCAGAAGTATACTAAGACTGATGTGGATTAACTAATGTCAATTTTGCAGCCACCATGGAAACTGGATATTAATACTGATCCCATTTTGCATATGTGAAAACTGTTACAAAGGCACTTCATAGCTTCTCCAATGGGGGAAACCTAGTGAATGGTACTCAGTTGTCTGAACCTCTAGGCCAGAGCAGAGGTCCGGGCTCAGCTGAAGCAGCTGAAGGAAGAATCTGTACTGTGTTAGCTGGATAGGAACTGGTACAACCACTGAGACCCAAACCAGGTCACCGGCGTCCACTCTTTTAGAGAATGGGGTTTGTGTTGCAGCTCAGTGGAAACCTCTTGACACTAAAGAGAAAGAATCTTCAATGAGCTCAGCTCTTTGTGAAAGGAACAATGCAGAAAGTGGCTCAGCAAATTGGAGGTCTACAGACTGATTTCAGGCAGTGCAGACGCAGAATGACCCAGCGTTTCTAGAGTTCTCATATCAAAGGACTGAGTCGACTGTATTCACTAAGCTTTGCTTAGAAGTCTGAATAAACACTTAACGTGAGGCCCCTGGATGCAAATTGACCAGAGTGACCACAACATGCGATGGCCTTGGGATGACTGGAGCAGGCTCGCTTCAACCAGGCACTGCTAACCTCTGGGACCAGACCATTCCCTGTCATAAGGGCTGTCCTCTGCAGGCTCGGGTGCTTGCATGACCTGGTCTCTACCCACTGGGTGCCAGTAGCAACCTCCTTACCCTCAGAGAGACTGCCAAAAATGTCTGTAGATGTCTCTAAGCCTGATCTAGGGGCAGAACTATCCCAACTGAGAAATACGACTAAGGTTATAAGGGTTTATTGTAATGCACATTCATAGAGTGCTTTATAATTGGTCATATGAATGAGGTTCAGTATCAGGGAGGTCCAGTCTCTGTGACCTGTTAATCTGTCTTGATACCAAACAGGACCCTGGGGGGGCTTCTTGGCATAGAAGTCTTTCCGCATCCTTCATTTCTTGATCACAGGAAATAGTCTTCATTCAGCCTCCAGGGCCTTCCCTGAGTTCTAGAGGGCAGGTTCAAACAGTTGTTAATCAGGAAAGTGAGGGGATGTGGAGACAAGTGAGGAACAGTCAGGAGAAACAAGAGTGCAGCCTTGGGGCAGGGTCCTGGTTCCCCCTCAAAGGATACACAGGAGGATATCTCTGAGTTGTTTTGCAGATACTGAAACCATCACCAGGTGGAAGAAGGGCATGGCAACCCACTCCAGTGTTCTTGCCTGGAGAATCCCACGAACAGAGGAGCCTCATGGGCTACAGTCCATGGGGTTGCAAAGAGTCACACATGACTGAGCGCTAAGCACAGTTCAGTATAGTGGTCAATCATAGCTCTCTTGGAGAGTACAAACTATGTTTTTATCATCTTCTGGTTCCAACCGGTCTGAGAATTCTGTGCTTGTGAGCCATCAGGGAAGACCAAGAATACTGGAGTAGGTAGTTTATCCCTTCTCCAGGGGAATTTCCAGATCCAGGAGTCAAACCGGGGTCTCCTGCATTGCGAGAGGATTCTTTACCAGCTGAGCTACCTGGGAAGCCCAGGATTGACTACTAACCACCTCCAGAGGTTGCAGGTGTGCTTTTTGCTTGCTTGTTTGTTGGGCTTTTGAAAAAATGACCAGTTAGTTTGGGCTTGTTTTGAAAAAAACAAAACAAAACAAAACTGGAGTATCTGGCCATCCTTCTCTCCCATCCCCTCATGGAAACAATCAGTTGGAGCCAGACCTGAAGCCTCTTTTATTGAAATGGACAACTGTTCTCTAGGCCACCTATCTCTGTTATTCCATAATTTCTCTTACACTCCACCCTGTTCACTCATCCACCTTACATGCCTGATTCTCAGAAAATTCTATTGTAAGACTCTTGGACTGATGGTGTGTGGAGTCTTGTGCTGAGCACTGTAAGAGTTTTGTGAACATTTGCCCATGGTCATGCTCTCAGGAACTGAAGGTACAAGAGACCAAATGAACACCTGAGAAATCTACAGACCAATGTTCTTGCTTAGTCGAGTTTCTGCACCTGTTGTTGGTGGTGGTGTTGAATCGTTAAGTTGTGTCCAACTCTTTGTGACCCCATGGACTACAGCCCACCAGGCTTCTCTGTCCAAGGGATTTTTCCAGACAAGAATACCGGAGTGAGTTGTCATTTCCTTCACCAGGGGTTCTTCTCAACCCAGGGCTTGAACCCAGGCCTCCTGCATTCGCAGTTAGATTCTTTACCAGTGAGCCACCAAGGAAGCTTCCCTGCCTATTGCCATGTGGAAATTCAGAATGTTGAGTCCTCCCTGGATATCCTCTCTTTTTCAAGTTTATCCTGGTTTCCTTCTACCATAGACTCATCACTACTCTGAAGAGAGGCTGGTCAGCACATCTTCCCAGAGGTGAAAGCTGATGCAGCCAGAGCTCTGGGACCATTTCCTCAAAACTTGGCAGGGTGAAGGAATAGGATGGTTAGTGCCAGCTTGGAGAAGGAAATGGCAACCCACTCCAGTGTTCTTGCCTGAAGAATCCCAGGGACAGGGGAGCCTGGTGGGCTGCCGTCTATGGGGTCGCACAGAGTCGGACACAACTGAAGCGACTTAGCAGCAGCAGCAGCGCCAGCTTGAAATTCAGCACCAAGGACAGCCTTCTCACATGCCTTCCCAACCCACTCTCCAGAAGAAATTTAGCTGGTTTTGCATGGCTACATCTGCAATATAAATATTGAACAGGCTCGCAAGGGAGATTTACAGGGAGACTCTGATGTGGGCATAAAATCACAGTGTGGAGGCCTGTTCTGTCCTAGGAGGTTAGACTATGTTCTGTCCCGTTAGGTTTCCTCTTGCCAAGACAGATTATTGTGCTAACTTACTGCTTCCATCTGTAAGCTCTCCTCCCACCTTGGAGAGAGAGCAGGACCTTATAATCATCACTTCGGATGATTTGCTTTATCAGCCAAGGGTGGAAATGTTCCAGACCCAGAGATGGTTCAGGGAAAACTGGGAAGGTTGACAAATCTGCCTGAAATCCCACAGCAGCTATGCTAAGCAGGCTTCTTAGAAATGGCCCTACCATCCATAATAAAAGCTCTACGAAAACAGATATAGGGTAGGATGCCCTCCCATCCCAGAAAATGGAAACGGGCAGTTATGTGACATCTTAATAAACATCAAACCCAATTAAAAAAAAAAAACTGAGTTGTTTCTCCCCTGAGAGAAGAAAAAAGGCAAGGATATTTGTTCTCACTCCTTGCATTCAACATTGTTTTGGAGATTTTATTTCTGTAAAAAAAAAAATCCTATAAATTTTAGAACAGCATAGAATAGAATAATTACAAAATATTAAATATCATATAATATCATGAGGAAAATAGGTCTGGTGGTCATAAAAATGTGAAATTATCCCCATTTACAGGTGATAGAAAATCCAAGGGAATCCACAAAATTATTACTAAATTTTTAAAAAGGTTTTTGCAAGGTTATAGATAGAAGGTTAAAAAATAATCATTGGATTAACCTGCAGCAGCCAATTGGAAATGAACTTTAAAAAAGTCACAGAAGATCCAAAATGTACAATGTTATGCCCAAGTCACGAAATTTCCCAATGACCACCAGGGAGCCGACATTCAATGCAAAAGCAAGAGAGTTTTTATTACCAAGCTCGAGCTGGGGCTCCCACCATTACCGACGCAGTGGCTAAGGAGAGGAGCCCCAAGTTTTGGGTTACACTGCTTATATAGGGAATATTCAAGTAAAAGGGTAATAAAGGGGTGTTCAGGCTGAAGGACTACTGATTGATTACCCTCTTCTATAGGGTTGTGTGTGGATTTCTGACTGGGTTTTTTACTTCCAAGGTAAATCATTACTTCCAAGGTAAATCACAAATGTAAATCATTACTTCCAAGGTAAATCACAAATTCTTGAATGTAAAGTCAGGAGGTTTAACCTAAGGGCTGATTGGCTCGTGCACAATGGGGCAAGTTTAGGCAATATCCAAAGTCTAAGTCTGTTGGCCTGGAAACTTTGCAGAATGGAGTTCTTTTACAAGATGGAGTAGCTCAGGCTCTTCAAAAATACCTGAGAATAAATCAAACAGATAAATTTGGGATTTGAATGCTATAAAACATTGCTGAGAGAAATTAAAGAAGACCTACATAAATAGAAATATATATCATGTTCACAGATGAAAACCCTCAGTATGGCTAAGATGTTAATTCTCCCATACTGATCTATAAATTCAATGTAACCCACATACAAATTACAGCATAAATTGTTGGTAGAAACTCATAAGCTGATTCTGTAATTATCATGGAAATTCAAACAACCTGGAAAAAAAAAAAAAAAAAAAACTCAAACCAGAGCAAAGTTGGAGGACTTAACTTACCTGATTTCAAGACTTACTCTAAAGTTACAACACTCAGGACAGATACATTTGAAAAGAAAATAGACATAATCATCAACATCACAGGATAGTAGTCAGAAATAGATCCACCTATGAATGGTCTTGATTTTAGACAAGGATACCAAGACAGTTCAATAGAGAAAGGAAAGTTTTTTCAACAAATGGTGATCGGTCAACTAGCTATTCATACTTTTTTGTTAAATCATCCTTATTTCATATCACAGATAAAATATAACAAATGGATTATACAAGTAAATATAATCTGGTAAAGTTATAAAATTTCTAGAAGAAAATACATGGCCCAAATTTGTTTCTGGAACCTTGGCAGAATGGAGTTCTTTTATAAGATGGCGTAGCTCAGGCTCTTCAAAAGGAATATAGAGAGTCTACCTACTGCAGGTGTGGCTGCTGCACCGTGCCTCACCACTGGTGTCCCAGCAGTGATGTGTGGGTAAGGATGAGAGAGCATCCTTTGTTGCATCACTCTGAGAGATGGGACCCAGGTGTGCTATTAAGTGGAGCTGTTATCATGAGCAGCATCAATGCATCTTTGACTTTGCCTGTGTATTAACTCTTGTGCTCTGTGTCAAGATACCACTAGTTTAGCTTTTAATGTTTAACTTTGTGATTATTGTGACTTTATGCTAGAAGAGTTCAGGTAATAAACATGAGAATGATTGCAGTATCAACACTAACATTACCCAGACATCACCAAGAAAGTCTGGATTATTTAAAGGGGAAACAAATGGATGCATAGAACAATATTAAGGAGGTAAATAATCAAAGACCATACTGCACTGTATGCAGAAAATAATTGGGGATTGGGCATGATGGAGAGAAATGGGATAATAAATCTCATAAGTCTGGCAAATCCTTCTCAATCAACAAAGGTAACTTTGCCTCCTATAAAGACTCATTTGGAAATAGTGACCACCTCATTACATTGGGCACCACGCAAACATGAACTGTCATACCCTTTCCTTCATTGCTCTAGGAACGTAAACCAGAGTTAACATTTCCTGTTTTAGAAACTGCAACTGAAATGTTCAATGGGCAAACAAATGGGAGTATTGATAGCAGATGCTTTGGCCCCTTATCTATAGAGCTGATTCTAGCAGTTCTTATTGTTGACCGCATGTCCCACACTATATCAAGGGATGTGTCCAATTATAGGAACAACAAAAAATTTGTTTCCCTTGCCTCATAGTAGCAGTAGTAGTGTTAGTCACTCAGTCGTGTCTGACTGTTTGCGACCCCAAGGACTATCACCCACCAGACTGCTCTGTCCATGGGATTCTCCAGGCAAGAACACTGGAATGGATTGCCATTCCCTTCTGCAGGGCATCTTTCTAACCCAGGGATCGAACCCAGGTCTCTCGCATGCAGGGAGATTCTTTGCCATCTGAACCACCAAGGAAGCCACACCTTTTAGGTAATTTAATTTGAAAAAAAAAAAAAAAAAACCCCTGAGTTTCACAGTGTTTTCTTGATTTCCATGAAGAATTTAATGAAGCCATGCAAATCTAAAAGTGAAAGATATTTCTTTGTGTCTTGTCTAAACATGAACTAGATTTTGCTCAACTCCTTGCATATTCAGCAAATAAGCAGGTGTACATTTTGACAAATTTCATTTAGCCTCTAAATTCCTGCCAAAGAAAACAGTAGTGATCTGCTTAAAGTCCTGCATGCTTTGTACACAGCACCGTTAAAGAAGAGTGTGATTTTCTTGTCTCTGACATTGAAAATTTCTTCCTGAAAGATTTTGGTCACTTTTCAGTTTCTTCAGCATGGGTAGAAGCTCTTAATGATAACTTTTT
Source organism: Madoqua kirkii (assembly GCA_006408675.1). Lineage (NCBI taxonomy): Eukaryota > Metazoa > Chordata > Mammalia > Artiodactyla > Bovidae > Madoqua > Madoqua kirkii. Next base: position 5,592 of record SJYC01146842.1, on the reverse strand, counting down.
TAATATACTTTGTGAAAATAAGGAGAACACCTTTTTAAACAGGTGCCTGCAAAAGCCATGAAAGGTATACTAAAATGTGAACCCACTATGAAATTACATTTTTAAAATGTGGGACGAGTGTCTTTCTTTAATCTGGATATACATTGAGGATTAGAACAGAGAAAAATATTACATTAAAACAGAAATTTATAGACAGTTGACCCTTAAAACAGTTTTGAATTGTTACATGGTGATATTTTTCAACAGGAAATATTGCAGTGCTACGCAGTCCCAGGTTGGTTGAATCTGTGGAGGTTGAATCCTGTATAGGGAGGAATGGCAGACAACAGATTATAAACTATAAATTATTCATGGATTTTCCACTGGGAGGAAGGTAAGTTCCCCTCACCCCCATGTTGTTCAAGGAGCAGCAAGACCTTTTTTCCAATATTGTTTGATGATCTTTGATAGGGAGCCTAGAAAAGTACAAATTGATTCACTTTGGTTGTTCAATAGTACGCATGGCTTGTGATCAAAGCTCTTAAAGAGAAAAAGAAAATCTTTTTTTTTTTCACATTAAAAAAAATTTTCAAAACTCAAGAGAATGTCCCTGAAAGGGGACAACCAAGCTCAACGAGCCTTTCTCACTTTTATTTATTTTTTAAAACTCTAACTATTTGGAATCCAACTTTGATTTCATGGGTCCAAATGATTTTTAATAATTTTCTCTGAGAAAAAAGGATTTCATTTATAATGATGTTTAATAAATTTCAGAGTGTGTAAAAATAAAGGGGCGTTTTGGATGGGGAGACACGGGATGAGGAACTGATAGATGCAAATGACATGATGGACAAGCAGCTGGTCCACCAAAAAGCAAAAGCAAAACTGCATTACAGAGTGAGTGGACATGTTTGGAGGGGTGGAAAGGAATCCTAAACTCTAGAAGCTTGCTGTTCCCCTTATGTCCATGTTGTTGCTCAGTCGCTCAGTTGTACCTGACTCTTTGCCACCCAATGGACAGCAGCCTGCCAGGCTTCCCTATTCATCACTGTGCCCCAGAGCTTGCTCAAACTCATGCCCATTGAGTCGATGATGCCATGCAACCATCTCATCCTCTGTCGTCCCCTTCTCCTCCTGCCCTCAATCTTTTCCAGTACCAAGGTCGTTTCATAGCAGCACTGTTTACAATAGCTGAGACAAGGAAGCAACCTAAATGTCCACTGATGGATGAATAAAGATGTGGCACATGTATACAATGGAATACTACTCAGCCATAAAATAGAATGAAATAATGCCTTTGCAGTTCCATGGATGGACCTACAGATTGTCCTACTAAGTGAAGAAAGTCAGAAAAAGACAAACACTTATGCTCTCACTTATACATGGAATCTAGAATGTGACCCAAATGAACTTATCTATGAAACAGAAACAGACTCACAAACATTGAAAACAGACTTGTCATTGCCCAAAGGGAAGAAGGGCAGGGGAAGTGAAGGATTCAGAGTTAGAGATTAGCAGGTGCAAACTATTGTATATAGGATGGATAAAGAACAAGGTCCTACTGTATAGCACTGGGAACTATATTCAATATCTTGTAGCAAACCATAATGGGAAAGAAATGGAAATAGAAGAGAAAAAAGAAGAAGCCTGCTGTTGCTAGTAGGTAAGCCTATGTGCTCCACGTCATGCATTGTTCTGCAGAGGATACAGAATGTGATGCCACGGTTAGTCCATCACTGTCATGTGGACTTGAGAGGAGCCGAGCTGAAAAGTCCATGTGAACTTTACAATTGATTTAGTTTACTATGTATGTAGTTGTAATGCTACATAAAGGAAAAAGAGGCCCCCTGAAAGCTACCAGAAGTTCAGAGACCTCTCCCGGCTTGTGGCTCAGTAAGTTCAGTTCAGTTGCTCAGTCATGTCCGACTCTTTGCGACCCCATGAATCACAGCATGCCAGGCCTCCCTGCTCATCACCATCTCCCAGAGTTCACTGAGACTCACGTCCATCGAGTCAGTGATGCCATCCAGTCATCTCATCCTCGGTCATCCCCTTCTCCTCCTGCCCTCAATCCCCCCCAGCATCAGAGTGTTTTCCAAGGAGTCAACTCTTCGCATGAGGTGGCCAAGGCTCAGTAAAGCCTCCCTCTTATCTCCACGATGATCACCTCTCCCAATTCCTTTGCTTTCCATTTAATTTCAGGACAGCCAACCAGGACTGAGTCATTGGCTGTTGCCCTTGTTTATGGTTGATTAATCAGAGCTAGTTGATGAGAAAAGCAATCATTCAGGGATTGCACTGAAATTCAAGAAAACTAAATACACTCGTTTCAAGAGAGATGATTTCCTTTAGGAGAAACTCCCATTGTTCTCTTCCTTTGCGAAATGCATCTCACATGTTCACTTGTAAAACTCACAGATCCCCACAGACCTCTCCCTCTTTCCCCTACTACCGCTTACCACCATTTCTAATCCTTGGCAACCATGAACTTCTTTTCCATCTTTATGGAGATGAAGTTTGTCATTTTCAAACTGTTATATCTTTTAAAAGATTTTTTTTTAATGTGGACCATTTTTAAAGTCTTTATTGAATTTGTTACAATACTGCTTCTGTTTTGCTTTGGGTTTTTGGCCATGAAGCATGTGGGATCTAAGCTCTCCAACCAGGGATCATACCCATACAATCTGCCTTGGAAGGCCAAGCCTTAAGCACTGGACAAGTAGGGATGTTGCCAAACTATTACATTATAATTGAAAAGAAATCATATAATATGGGATATTTTGAGATTGAGTTTTTTACTCAATAAAATGTCCCTGAGACTCATCTAAGTCTTAGTGTACCAAAATGTTTTCTTTTCTTTTTTTTTTTGCTGAGTAGAAATTTCACGGTCTTGACATTCCATAGTGTGCTGCACCATTTACCTATGGAAAGGGATTAAGTTATTTCCAGTCTGTGTTTGTGACAAAGAACACAGACAATGTTATGAGTAGTGGTGGGCAGGTTTTTTTGTGGGGATATTTTTCTCTATGGAGAATAGATCCAGAAGTGTGATTGATGGTTGGTAAATGGTTTTGAATAAAATGAACTGGGGAAATATTTGAGTAATTGAAAGAATTAGCTATGATATTTTTGTCTTTGTATAGTAAGGAACTGATAGTCCCAAGCCCCTGCTTGGTTTATTTAAAGTTAAAGGAGATGGACTTTTGAGCTTGAATTCTGTTACAGGCTTCAGAAATTCTATCCAAAGAAATATATGCGACATACAGAATGTCTGGCTTTTTTCTTCCTCCTAACAATCTCTAAGAGAGTTGTATGGACACAGGGAGGATTCACTTAAAATATTTTGTCTAAATATTTCCACAAATATTCTCTCAGGAAAAGGAGGCATCACACTGTACCGATTTTGAAGTTCCTTATTAAAAATACAATTTCAAACACAGAAAACTCAGGTGCAGATCAAGATCAGAAAAGGAGGTTAGAACATCATTTGTTCTAAAAAAAATAAATTTTTTTTTATCGGTTGTGCTGGGTCTTCATTGCTGTGTGGGCTTTCTCTAGTTGCGCCGAGTGGGAGATACTCTTTGTTGCAATGCACAGGATTCTCATAGCAGTGTCTTCTCTTGTTGTGGAGCACGAGCTTTTTAGTTATGACACGTGGGCTTAATAGCTGTGGCTTCCTGGGCTCTAGAGCACAGGCTCAGTAGTTGTGGTGCATGGGCTTAGTTGCTCCTGGCATATGGGATCTTCCCAGACCAGGGATGGAATCCATGTCTCCTGCATTAGCAGGTGGATTCTTTACCACTGAGCCACCAGGGAGACCCCAGAACATCAATTATTTTAACATCCTAACTGGTTATCCAGGAGCTGAAATAAGACCCAATCTGGTGACATCTGAGAAACCTTTAACACAGATCCTCCAGGTGTTCATGGGAAGGAAGACTTTCTACCTGAAGGACACACCAGGAACTTCAGTGGAGAGGAAAGGAAAAGAGACAAGGAGAGAGGCTGTTCCTATATGACAGATGAAGAACACACTTTTAATAAAGTTTTACTAAAAGAAAAATACATAAATTTTAGACAGTGCCTGTCTGGGCCCACAAATAAGCTAGCCCACATGCAGAAACCAGAGAGTTATAATTCTTGTCACTGAAGCAGCTATCTGGATTAGCTGTAAATATCACTTCTGGCTGTCTTCTAGGTTAGCAAACTAAAGATAGAAGAACCTGGAAGAAAGTGGGGAAACTAGACACAGTAAGTGTAGGGACTGTTCCTCTGTTCTCTGTTTCCCCAGGTGGTGGTTAATTCACTGGACATATGTCATCCAAATGCCCACTCCCATCCCCTCCCCAAGCCCTCCTTCACCAGTGTGCCAGAAGACCCCACATACATTGTGAACTGGTGTCCCCAAATACAGACGATAGAGTTGATGGTTTAGAATTGTGGCTCAGCTGGTAAAGAATCTTCCTGCAATGTGGGAGACCTGGGTTTGATCCCTGGGTTGGGAAGATCCCCTGGAGAAGGGAAAGGCTACCCACTCCAGTATTCTGGCCTGGAGAATTCCATGGACAAGTCTATGGGGTCACAAAGAGTTGGATATGACTGAGTGACTTTCACTTTTGCATTCCCTGATAGCTCAGTGATAAAGACTACTGTCGGTGCAGGAGATGTGGCTTCTCTCCCTGATCTAGGAAGATGCTACATGCTGCAAAACAAGTAAACCTGTGCACCACAACTATTGAGCCTGGGCTGTAGAGACTGGGAACCGCAGGTACGGAAGCCCTAGAACCCTAGAGCCTCTATTCTGCAACAAGAGGAGGCACTGCAATGAGAACCCTGCACACAGCAGCTAGAGAGTAGCCCCCTCTCACTGCAACCAGAGAAAAGTCAAAAGCCTGTGCAACAATGAAAAACCAGCACAGCCAAAAAGAAACAAAATTTAAAGAAAGAAATATGAAAATATATATTTATTTCACAGAAAAATTGTAGTATAAGTAGGAGAAGGCAATGGAACCCCACTCCAGTACTCTTGCCTGGAAAATCCCATGGACGGAGGAGCCTGGTAGGCTGCAGTCCATGGGATTGCTAAGAGTTGGACACAACAGAGCGACTTCACTTTCACTTTTCACTTTCATCCATTGGAGAAGGAAATGGCAACCCACTCCAATGTTCTTGCCTGGAGAATCCCAGGGATGGGGAAGCCTGGTGGACTGCCATCTATGGGGTTGCACAGAGTCGGACATGACTGAAGCAACTTAGCAGCAGCAGCAAGTCCTGGGTATTTCCTGGAACCTGTTTATTTATTAATTATACTAAGTTTAGTTTGCATGCAATATAGTATATGTATGCATACATAGTATGTATACTATGTTTTATGTATGCTACATCAAATACAATTAATGAATTGTTTCTCAGTTAATATTATAATTATTAATACAGTTAATAAATTAGAGTACTATGGAAATAACTAATCAATAATTCTTAGATTAATAAATTTGACAAACTACACAGTTTTATGAATAATTATATATTTATTTTTTATTTACTACATAAATGTTTACTATATTTAGTATACATTTATATATTTCTTTAAATACTTTAATATCATTTAATAGG